>VDFB02331606.1:0-23537 GCA_007258455.2 Sequoia sempervirens | reverse complement strand
GTTCCTTGGACATTGAATTTTTTTATTATTCTGATAATTTAGTGAAGCCATTGACTTCTAATATATGCTCTTGATTTGTTTATTAAACAACCAAATGGCACTTGACTAATTTATTTTTCAGCTGGACACCCATATTATCAACAATCATACAATAAGTAGATACACTTCGTTATTCAATTTATTTACATACCAATTAGGCCTAAACAAACATAAATATTGTCTCTTTTCTCATTGCTATTTTGAATCATATGTCCACTCAGGACACAGAGATAGCAGACCAAATTGAACGTGATGTTAAACGCACACATCCAGATATGCCTTTCTTCTCTGCAAGTTCTGCGTCATCATTAGAGAATCAGGTATTACAATTGTCATGTATTGCTTTCATTTAAAAGGAAGGATTTTTCACATAATGTATAAGGAAATTGAAATTCCTGTAAATTCCTTGATGGATTTTGAAACAGGAGGCCATGAAGCGTATTCTGCTCATATTTGCCAAGATGAACCGTTCGATTCAATATGTCCAAGGGATGAATGAGGTCCTTGCTCCACTATATTATGTATTCAAAACAGACCCAGATGAAGGGAATGCAGTAAGAAACATTATCCATGGTGAACTTCATATGCCTGAATTTGTCATTGGAAAGCAATAATCTGCATTGTGGTAGCATGTAACTTTGATGATTTATGTGTCACTCAAAAAGTCAAATGACTGGATATCATTGTTGCCATGAAATATTGGCTCTGCATCTTTTTATGTCACAAAGTGCACCTTATGAAACATTTTTTTTTTTCATTATTGGAAGTATGTCAACCAGAAGCCTGGATCTGTGTGTGGGTGTGCTTTGGGCAGTTCTTGCGTGCTCCCCAAATTTAGAAAAGGAACTCAATGATACATAGATTTTTCAAATATTCACCTAGAGAATTACCACAATTGAAAAACTACATTGAAATGGGAACCCAATTTATTGAAAATTGTAATACAATTACATGCATGGTGAATTGCAAAAATAAGAAGAGCAAATATTCAAATAGAATGACTAAATCTAGTCTGGGACAGCCAAATAAAGTTTTGCAAAGACCATCTTCGCATGAACATTTCTGTATCATTCAATAGCATTGTATCTTCTTCAGGGCCTCAAAATTCCATTAAAAAGAGGACTTCTGACAATCCAACAATCTTATTTGAACTATGACCAAAGTGCATAGAACATGTCACCAAATAATGATCCCCATCAGTAATATTTGATATTGTATTTCTTGCACTTGTTGCATTTGGAATTTCTGAAATGTATTCACATATGGATTTAATAACCAAGTGAACATTTTGGAAAAATTGTAAAGAATTGGATATGGTAGTGGAACCTTAGGGAGAAAATTCCTGAGGAATGCAGATCATAAGTCATCTTTCAATAGAGTTTTAGGGAAATCCTTTCTCTATATTGGTCTGAACTGGTAGCGTCAAAGTATTTAATGGTTACTTCTCATTAGGGGATAGTTGTCAGTGGCTTGTTCCATATTCTTTCTTGTATTGCTTTTTCCCCTTACAGTGGATGGCATCCATAACTGTGTCTGAAGTTCAGTTTATGACCTCTGGATTTGTTTCCTTCTCGTGGTGTTCTGGTTTGAAAACTACCTGTAATCTGGTTAATATATTTAGAAATTCTGTAAGGCAAGAAGTCAGATCAAGAACAACTCTTGTATTGAGTTAATCATTTGACAAATTTGCAATAACCAACAAACTTTTAAAACTACCATACCAAGTGATTAATCTCAACTTTCAAAGGATGCATGAAACCTATTGATGGTCTAAATATCTGTTAAGGATAAATGTGCTGCACATGACTATCAAACATGGAAAGCCTCACAGATGTGGGACAGGTCTGTGAGTCAATCTCTGGGATTACAAGGCTGGCTCCTTACCTATTATAACATAAGCTGATTGTAAAGGAAAAGGAAAGAGAAGCAAGAGAGTAAATTAAACAAATGAAAGGGCTCGCACAGAATATATTCCCTCTTACAACTGAGAGAGAGCTTTGCAACTCCTGGTGCAATAGTCAACAAAAACCATAACAATAAACACATATTCATCAAACAAATTCATACATAGAATCAGGAGTTAGAATTTCAAGAAAAGCAGACCCTTAGTTTAATACTTATGAACTTTGATAGTATTGAATAGTCACATACATACAATTCAATATAATTGATTTTGGATACATACACAAAAGTTCCCTGTTTGATTAGAAAAGAAGTGACAAAGTGTCTTATATGCAAGGCTCGATAGCTCATTTACATAAATTAGGTTCTCCACTACAAATGGGCACAAGGCCACTTATTTATAGGAAAGCATCCCAACCTACAATAAAATTTCCCCCCAAAAGCAAGGAATTTGAATTTTGAAATCCACTAAAGCATAAATTCCTTTTAAGGTTGAGCCGCGAAAGGAGTGAGATTGATAAGAACTATAAACATAAATGTCCCTTATTGGTTCTTGGAGCATCTTCGGGATGGGCATAACGTACTCAGCTTTGAATTTCAACTCTCCTCTTTGCATATGCAACCACCAAGGTGGTTGTATGTCTCAACAACACTTGGAGAAGGGCAGCTAGGCTTTGAATGCTTCTCAATACCCTTGCACAGAATGGTCAAGATTTGAAAAGAAAAGCATATCAATTATTGCCTAATACGTATCTCTTCAATCAAAATGCCTTTAAAAATTTATATTGAATACCCAAGGTTTAAAAATTGATTGATAGGATTCATCGGTATCAAAATTGGTTAAGGAATGGGCTTCATTTCTTGCTGGCTGTTGATTTAGATCCATTGTGGCATATCAAATGTCTCTCTCTACTCCAAGGGGGAGATATGTTGCCTTTTACCTTGAAATCCCAAGAGCACACCACATGGCAACCAAATGGACCAGTGACACTACTTGGGCTTAATAGTTCCCAAAATACCACCACAAAACCCTAGGAGCCACATGATCATCCACCTTATTTAGAAGATCAATGGCACCTACACAATTATGCACACCACTCATGGGAGAAGATTGCTAAACATGGACATGCACACACAACTGACAAAAGAAAGGGGGCCCACCATAGGATGACCCAACAATAATGAACCAATGACACACCCACCTACTAATGATTCCAAACAAGCCTCCATAAGATTGCACAAGTCGTTGGATTCAAATGGATCTAATGGTTGCCACAACCCAAGAGCACACAACTTTGACATCTCTACATAGTAAGACCCACTACATAGCACTAGTAGCATCATAAACTGCCATGGTTAGAACAAATGGCCAATGTAGCATCCAAGAAATGATCCAACAACTCACAAGACTTGGGACTAATGTTATCATTGATACACTTAGAAACCCCCATAAAAGAATCAAATTCCCACACTAGTGCCAATCAACTAGTGGCAAGAGCCCAAGGAACTAAAAGTATAAAAAATAACCCAATCTCCCATGAACCATTAGATCAAAGAAATCTAGTGGTTGGTGGAGGCCAAGACCTTGAATAAACAAAGAGCTCTCGTGCTAACTTTAGAATAGGGAAACCATGAATAAGAACTTGGAAATCAATCATAGTAAGGAAATATGATCATTAACGTAACAAGGGACTAAAGAAAGTAAACATGGAACAAGGCCATGAAAAAATCTCTTGGATGGGATATCAACATTGAGGGCCAAGTACAATGGCACTCAGTGGAGGCACACACATGGCGCTTTAGCTAAATTATCTCAAGCCAATTATCAATGCTAAGGCATGAAACATCAAGGAAAGCTAGGAAAAAAGGGCGATAACAAGGATGAAAGGCAACACAAAAGAAAAAGGTTTGAAAGTGAAGTGCAAAAATTGCACAAAAGTATTTGGCACATCCAATGGGACTCTAACCCACAATTGCTAAGATGATATAATATTAACCTTCTATTTTTTTAAGCCTTCCCATTGTCACCGAGCAACTCTACTCGATCTTGAGCCTAAAATTTTTCCACAATGATTTTGGTGAGGAATCACAATTATCTACTCTACTTGAGCCTTTCTTATTCACCTAGAGAATCCGTGTTGTGAATTTGGATTTTTTAAGGATTGTCCTTGCCCTTGTATGTTTTGTAGGCCTATGTTGAAATAATGATTGGCTTTCATATGCAAGTTCCCTACCATCATGACCACATATGGCAACCTCACACCCAATCTCAATGTTCATATGTTTGCTACCATGTTTGTCAAAAGCAACACCCAACTATTTCTCGCCCACAATCTTTTTGCAAGCAATGAAATCAATGACATTCCAAGGAGGAATGTAGTGTCGAGAAATCTAGAGAGGAGGAATACATTAAGAAAGCTAAGTCTGAAATGCTCACTAAAGTACAAATGCTAAAAAAGGCCATGGTTAAGATGAAAAGAAATAAAGAATTTCAAGCCATCCTTGCAAAAAACTAAGGATTGGAGAACACTTTGGAATGGAAGAATGAGGTCGCACTTGTTGAGAGAGATGCCTTAGAGAAAAGAAATGTAGCTATGATAGCTGAAACTGCATAGATGGAAACATGCCTTGGAAGAAACTAAGAAAAAGCGAGCAGAGGTGGCATACCTACTAATAGAGACATGAAATAGAAATGGAAAGAATGTTGTTTTGCATTCAAGATTTGTGCTCCCAATGACCTACCCCAATACAAGAATGATTCTTTGTAGTGTAGTCATTGATTTCTTAGTCAAATACATACGAAAGGGCACTTGCTTGTGGAAGGGAGATATCTAGCACACCAATAGATATGTTATCAATTGATGATGGAGATCCTCTCTTTTCCAAACACAATGAGCAACAATTGTGGCTTGTATCCCCCTTTTGAGGAGTTCACTTGGCACAATATATTTGAAGAGGATGATGTTGCAAATGCCTTTGTTGAAGAAAATGAGAAATTCCCCCCATGAAAATTTTAGCTCAAAAAATTGCTCCCACATCTATTGCTTCCCTATTCCCTCTTGTATCACCTTGCAAGTTGTCCAATGTGACCCAACACAAAACATGAACACTCCCATCCCCACCTACCCTCCTACTAAATATCCTAGCCTAAAGGAGGTTGTTGAGATGAAAAGATTTTTTTAGAAAATTCTAATGAGTGGATTGCTTTTATTAGACGATTTGCAGCTCCAATTTCCCCTCAAGCTCTCAAGTGCCATAAATTTGAAGATCTGCACCTTGTGGTCCAAGATGAGGTGTTCTTGGTAAACGATGAATGTGAATGGATCCCTCAATCTTCTAGGATTTGATTCATTGAGAGTACCTTCCATGAAGCAAAAAAGAAGAAAAGGAAACTCTTTTGTGTTGTGGATGCCACATTACATGAAAATGAAATTGAGCCATGCATTCTAGAGAAGAATTCGAGTGTTGAATAGCTTGTTGAAGCTAAATTTATTGATGACTTCTTGGCCACAATAAAGATGAAGGAATGCATAGAGATAAATGAAGATGAGTCCCCTCCTATACAGTGTTAGTTTTAGGATCAGAAATGTAAGCAATTAATAATGCAACGCATGAAACAAAGAATACAAATACCCTCGAAACCCTCCAGGGAGGAAAACTCCAGCCACAAATATATCACTTATATATTTAATGAAAGAGTAGAAATCTGTTTTACAATTAGGCCACACACTAGGCCGAACAGATGCAATGATTATAGCACCTCTTCTTAAATGCAAAATACACAATGATAATAATCTCTCCTGATATATATCTGCACTAAGCAATATTATACTCGTAGAAGTGTCGCACCTCTGATGTCAATGTCTTGAGAATTAAAATATGATATATGAAAGAGCAAACTTCTATATATACATAATGAATGAAGCAAGCCAAATTTTGGGGTCGGCCTCCATCAACTAAGGTAATTTTTTATTGAATGCATCGACTCTTCCAACAAGGCCCTTTAATTAAAATAATATGCCATTATCTGAAGTAAAACGCCTTGGAATCGGGCCTATCTAATCTTTAATTATTTCAATTATAAGGGAGAAAGAGATCTCCCACCGCTACTTACATCAACACTCCTTCTTAGCTAGGGAGATATCTTTCCAGATATCCATGTCATGGAGTCTCTCAACATGACACCCACAATGGCTACACCCATTTGTGGAAAATGATTCATCACGGAGTCACTCAACGGATGTCGCCATGGAGTCTCAACATGACGCCCACCATGGCTGTCTCTGTATGTGTGGAAAGAAAACATACTGCATAAGTGCCCATCACAGTAGGCCCTCAATGTGATGTTGTCATGGGAGTCTCTCAACATGACGCCCAATTACATATCTCTATGTGTAAAAACACAAGTATGAGGGTCTATCACGAAGTTTCTAACGCATGTTGCTTCTTCGGAGTCTCAACATGATCGCCTCATCTTAGTCTCGTAGATGAGCTATACTGCGACCTCTATATTTCTCTCGCCTTTTAGAGAAATATACACTCTGCTGGCTTTCAATTCTGCTACTCTCCGCTTTCACAGAAATATATACACTCAATGTTGGCTTTCACCTCTTATACTTCTACTTAGAAATATACACTAACAAGGGCTTCTACCTCTTACTCCACAGAGAAATATACACTCATATATTTCTAATTTACATTTCTCCTTCCTTTAGAGAAATATACACTACAAATAAGTCTCATGATGATGTGGATTCTCCTGGAGCAGCATCAACCTCCTGACCTCCCCTGGCCTAAGGTTGCCTCTATTGGTATGTCAATTCTCCTCAGATTAGAAAGCATATTTCTCCCTCTTTTGAAGAAATTGATTGACTTTTAGAAAAGAAACCTCCGAATTGACTTGTAGAACTTTGGCTCCTTCCTGAGATGTCCCTAAGCCACCTCCAAGAAATAAGTTGAGTAGGACTCTTTAATTTGTAATCTCAAGCAAAGGGGACTATACTTGTCAGTCACACTGTGGTACATAGAATGAGAGAAATCCTTCTTTTTTTCGGTTTTGGGGCAGAATCTGGTTCTCTATCTCTATTCCTCTTTCTTCCTTTGCCTCTTTCTCTAGCAGTATGTGTAGCAAGAACTTGATTTTCTACATCATGATAGTTTTGCCCAATTCCTCTTGCTGCCAACCTGGACTCTTCTTGAATACAATCAGCTCGAAGACGATCAAACTTGGGCAACTTAGATCTCCCACTGATGCTTTGAATAAAGGGTTCCCAAGATTGAGTAAGACCATTTAGTGCCAACATAACAAGATCTCTGTCTGCAATTATATCCCCAATAGTGCTCAACTAATCTCTCAAATCAGCAATCTTCATAAAGAATGAGATGACTGAATCATCTTTAGCCATTTTTACATGGTGAAGTTGTTGTCCTAGTGCTGGCTCGCTGGAAAGCTGATCCTGGCTACAATCCTTTAGAGTACTCTCAAACATTTCTTTAGCTGTCTTCAACTTGGAGATGATCGGTACTAAGTGATCCATCACAGAGTCTATCATGATCTTTCTAGCCTTCGTGCCATTTTTCTTCCACTGGATTTTCTCAGTATCATTGGAAGGCTCGGGCATATTACTTTCCACGAAATCAAGAAGATTATTCTCCTCTAATGCAATGAGTACCCTGGGTTTCCAAGAGTTGAAGTTTGTGGCTCCATCAAGTCTATCTTCTACCTTGATACCGATCACCATCTTCTTTTTTCGCACAAAGTCACTTTCAAAGATTTGCCCTAAGGTCTGAAATAATTTGAAACCTTCGATCTCCAATACTTTATCTTCAAGATCTGCCCTAGATGAAAAATAGACTGCTTAACAAATCTGATCAGATCTTTTCTTAGACCCGCTCTGATACCATGTTAGTTTTAGGATCAGAAATGTAAGCAATTAATAATGCAACACATGAAACAAAGAACACAACAGTTTACCCTGGGAAAACTCTCCTTCTCGAGGGAGAAAAACCCAGCCACAAATATATCACTTATATATTTAATGAAAGAGCAGAAATTTGCTTTACAATCTTAGGCCAAACTCAAGGCCAATATGAAGCAATAATAAATCGCACCTCTCTTAGATGCAAAATACACTGATAATAATCTCTCCTTGACATCGATCTGCACTAAGCAATATTATACTCTGTTGTAGAAGTACGAACTCTTGATGTCATGCGAATGTCTTGAGAATTAAAAAATATGATCTATGAAAGAGCAACGCCTTCTATATATACATAATGAAATGGCATTTTACCTTGGGTCGGCTCCCTCCATCAACCAAGGTGTCTTTTTATTGAATGGTCGGCCTCTTCCAAAAGCAATGCGTCCCTTTAATTAAAATAATATAAAATATTATTTGAAGTAAAATGTCTCTTGAATCGGGCCCATTCAATTTTAATTCTTTCAAATTATATAAGGGAGAAAGAGATCTCCCGCCGCTACTTACATCAACATACAGGAGCTCCTATGGCAAGAAATTCTAGGGAGTTTTGAGAGTAATGACATGGTTGACTTGTTTGAATACTTCCCCTATTTCATTGGGGAAGATTGCAATTGCATAGATCCAAGAGGTGCCGTGCTTTGTGAGGACAAGCTAGATGTAATATGTAGCCCTGTTGTTCTTTTTAGATTAAAAATACTATTTCTTTTGCTTGTGTTCTTTCAGACTAGACAAAAGATACACAAGGGGCTTTGTGTTTTGATTGAAATGATTCGAATATAACAGCAGATCACAATAATTATTTGCAGCAGATATTTATTCTGAAAATACTGAAATTTCATGAAATACAATAGTAGAGAAATTCCAGATTTAAATGTTGATTAGAATATTTATTTTTCCTTCAAAATAACAACCCAATATGTAAAATATCACCACTTATCTAAATCACCACATGCAATAACATGCAAGCACATGCAAGCAACATGCAAGTACATGCAACTCACATGCATAAATATTCTTGCATAAATATTTCAGAAATCATACCAAAGAGACAAAAGAGTGCTTGCATGCCCTAGGCGCCACCATGCAGCTGGAAATAAGTCTGAAATCTCAATGCCACCTCCAGAAATGAACCAAATCAGCATGCACAGCCAGCCACAAGAGGTACAGCCGGAAAAGAGAAGGGTTCTACAACCAAATTCCTTCAAATCTGCCTAGATAGCTTTAAGAATCTGCATTAACCCTGAAAACTTGAATTATAAACTCCACAATAATCCCAGCTGTGATCTTTGTATGAAATCACCAAGAATCTCTCAGATTGTGTCTTTCAACAATGTAGAAGATGTTGCTTGTCAGGGGTTTCATCCTCACAAACCAAAGAGAAGCAATCTCCTCCAAAGCTAGAGCAATATCCAAACATAACATAACATAACATCCCAAAAATGAGCTCCAAATGAAACTTATACTTCATTACCAAATTGGGTGCCAACTTTCAGCCCTAATTCTCATGGCCAAAAAGAAGAAAGAATATTTTAATTTAATTTATCCATCCCTTATGTCTCCCTAAACTTGGGTGCCAACTTCTAGGAGTCCCCCTTTTCAAAGCAACTTATGATCACTCATGGGCCTTTTTTATAACTTAACTTTATAATTTTTAAATAACATAAGTTAAATATTATATTTAACTTTAATACATTATGTTATTTAAAAATAAAGCACTGGACCATATAATATATTGATTTCAAATGCTCCCACCAACACATCTAAAAATAACAAGACTGACCACAGGCACTGTCGATGATCCAAACCGACTTACTAAAAATAGTAAGCACTGGAACTCGCCCAAATACTCTCCAAAAAAGGGGATTATGCACAAGAAAAACATTAGAACTCGTTTGAATGAGAAGATACTGCCAACACAATGGATAAATTGCCTCTAGAGCTCCCTAATCCCTACTCATTAGCCTAGGAGAACTCAACTAAATAGGCTAATGGTCCACCCTACCAATAGGTTAGGAAGGGGACATTACACTAGAAGATATAAAGGCCATAGTTTGGGCTGTCCTACAAGAAAAAATGTGATGCACCTATCTGCGACCAACACAATTGAGCAAGATCCAACAATTAAGAACACAAGAACACACGATTTATGTGGAAACCCTTATGGGACAAAACCACGGCAAAATATTGTTTATATATAAGTATAGATCTTCTTAGTGTTGATAAGTATTGCAGCTTCGGGCTTCATACTTCCTTATTTATTTGTGATTATTTAATGGCAACATATCTCTAAGATGGCCGACCTCCTTTGTAATTATTTTTATGGTGGCCGACCTTGTCCTTGAAAAGGTGCGACCCCTCTAAGCAACATGTATATATAGAAGGTCACTTTCTCTCATTTGAGCATCAAGCAAAGTTCGATCTCCTTCTCCATTAAGTGCGAGTTCTTCAAGAAGAGTAGTGCGAATTCATATAGGAGCAGATTGTGAGTCTATTCAAGTGCAGATTGAAGGGCAGATTATTAGTGTGTGTTACAGCCATTGCTGCTGTTGTTTATTGGCCTTGTATGTGGCCTCATTGTAAAGATACTTGTTGCCATTGCTCATATATATAAGAGATATTTGTTGCTGGGTTTTTCTCCCTCTAGAGGAGGGTTTCCCAGGGTATCTGCTGTGTTATTGTCTGATTTTTGAATTAATTTTTTGTGCATTAAATCTGATCATAATACTAACATAGTATCAAAGCGGGTGTGAAGAAGATCGTGATCAGATTTGTTATTGCAGTGATACTCTCTATTCTCTTTATCATTTTTTGTCTTTCTCTATTTTAGTCAAGATGGTGAACGGTCTTAAGATTGAAGATAGACTTGAGGGAGCATCTAACTACACATCATGGAGGTTCAGAATCATGCTCACCTTGGAAGAGAATGACTTGGCTGAGTTTGTGGAAACCAAAGTTCCCGAACCAACGGAGGAAGAAGAGAAAGTGCAATGGAGAAAGAAAGACATCAAGGCGAAGAAGATGTTAGTTGATTCCGTTAAGGATCATATTGTTCCTATTGTCTCCAAGTTGAAGACGGCAAGAGACATATTCAAAACTTTGGAGGAGATGTACGAAATCAACAACACAAGCCGTGCACTTGCATTGAAGCAACAACTTCATCATGTGAAGATGGCGGAAGGAGAATCTGGCTATCGCTACTTCATGAAGATTCGAAATTGGAGAGCGATCACGCCTTCTATTGGTCATTTTGTTGATGTCAAGGATTTGACCATGCTTGCCCTTAATGGTCTTCCTTCATCTTGGGAGTCTTACATTCAAGGAATCAGTGCAAGATTGAAACTTCCCAAGTTTGATCATTTGAGGGCGGATTGCATTCAAGAAGAGTCTAGGTTGGCTGCAAGAGGTATTGGTCAAAGCTCTACAAATGAACACATTCATGTTCTTTCTGCTCAATCATCGGAGAAGAAAGGAAAAGGAGGAAAGAAAGGATACTTCAAGAGGAATAGAGATAAAGGGTCAGATGGTGCTCCCACATTCAAGAAGAAGTGGGACCTCTCCCAAGTCCAATGCTTTCGTTGTGACAAGTTCGGTCACTATGCAAAGGATTGCCCAACTAGGCCAAATCAGCATGCTTCATTTGCGGATGTGGATGAGATCTTTCCTCAGAAGGATTCTAGGGAATTTCTATTCTAAGTCATGGGCCTGTGTTCAAGCCGTGAAGGTTGTGTGCTAATCTGAGCGCAAGAGCAACGTATCTTACTGTGTCCAAGTATTTGCATCCACCAGAATATTTAAAGAGATAAGTATTCTTTGTTTGCTAAGTTATATCATTTAGTTGGATCTTGTAATTAGTAAAGAGAGATAGTGGTTTCTCTTGAATTGTGTTCACTAGCATAAGATTTTTTGAAGATTTCATTTATTGCATGCTGGTTGTGAAGATTTCTGAGTGTGACTCTAAAATAAAAAGAGAATTGTAATTTCGATGGTATCATTCTCTAATGCATGAACTGTGATAGAGCCTTGAACTCTTGGAGAGAGTTGGTTCTACATGCTAACTGCATATTGCATTCAAGAAATCTGTAGTTGTGCAGATTGTTCTTTTGTTGTGCTGAGTTTGGCACTCTGAGAGGAGTAAAAGATGGAAGAAAGAGTTATATCAAAATTAAATAAAGATAAGTTTCTTTATCCCTTCATTTTGATCTTTTGATATATTTCTCTTATAGGTTGATTCATTTATGTTTTAATATTGCTCATAAATTATTATGTATTTATGCTATAACCTGAGATAGTAAACCTTGTATGATTCTAGCCTTGATATTTCTTTGGATAATTATAAACTGTTAGTAATCTCTCTCTAAAATGCTTTTAGGACATTTCTAGGAGCAAGAAGGTGATGAGAGATTGCTTAGTGATGAAAAGCTTGAGGCATCTTGTGAGGAAGTCATGCGACCAAAGAAATGATCAAGCGTGAAGTCACAACTTGCAGCCATGAGACTGTTGGTGGCTAGAGGGAGTTCACTTCCAGAAGTCTTCTTTGCAATCTCAAGCAGTGGATCAAGAGGGAGTTTTGTGACTCACTGAGAAGAAGTGAAGGTTGCAGTGTTGCAAGGCCAAGTGTTAAATCCTTGAAAGACCTCTTCAGCTGCTGAGATCAAAATTGCACAAGACATCGTCTGGATTTGATATTGGTAGCTCCGCAAACCTATTCAGAATAGAGTAATCTACTATGAGGTCGAGGAGGTCTACCCTGAACTCTCTACTATACTAGAGGTGTGCACTGAGGCAAGTGTTGCAGGCAATCTTGGACGAAGAGGTCAGAAGGTTGATGCAAGTGCTTGAAGATTCAAAGGGAGCCTACTGAACCTGAAGAAGATGGTAATCTAGTTGATCTTGGTTCTTTATGTTGATTTATGGAAACCAATTTTCAGAAGCTTAAGGAGGCTGTAGCTAGTTCAGATCTGGTGGATCCTACTATGTACAGTCAGTTGATTGGATCGTTGATGTATCTATACTAGACCAGATTGCAGTAAGTGCATTTTGTCAAGTTCATGTGTGAACCAAGGCAAATACTTCTAGTTGCAGCGAAGCATATCCTGAGATACTTGTGTGGCACAATTGGATATGGGTTGAGATATTCTGCAGGTGTGGATCTGGAGTTGCATGGCTATACTGATTCTGATTGGGCAAGGTGTGTCATGATCGGAAGAGCACCTTTGGATGTTGCTTCAGTTTGGGATCTGCGATGATCTCCTGATGTAGCAGGAAGCAGTCTTCAGTGGCACTGAGTACCGCAGAGGTCATGTACATTGCAGCATGTGTGGCAGTTTGAGAAGCAGTGTGGCTTTGGAAGCTCCTTGCAGGATTGGTTGGACAATCGTTGGAGCCGACTGTCATCCATTGTGTTAATTAAGCTATCTGGAGCCTTCTGTCAATACAGTGTTTCATGACAAGAACTAAACATGTTATTGAGGAAAGCATTTCAGTTGAGGTATATCAGCACTGATGAGCAGATGATAGACATTCTCACCAAGCCTCTCTCCAGGATAAAGTTTGTGTACTTTTTGAGATAAGCTTGGTATGGTGGAGAATACAACCTTAACTCGAGAAGGAGTCTTAGTATCGCTGATCCCTATTAATGAGTTCTTCTCTCAGGAGAGAAGTTCGAGGTGAAATCCCTTGATTAATGAGTTCTCTCTGTGAGAGAAGTTCAGGTGAAAGAAAGCTTGAGGTGAGATCCCTGATTCCACCGAGAGCCATGGTGGATGCCATGTGTGTGACTCCATGACAACATCAAGAGAGAGTCCGTGATGATTCCTTTGTACTTGTGTTTTCACCCTCTGGGAGAGCCATGGTGAAAGTCATGTCGAGGTGACAACATCACGCAAGTGATGAACACTTGTACATACCATACATGGTTGTAGCCATTATGGTTGATATCACGATGAGGTGATATTGTTTCTTTTCCACATATGGTTGTAGCCATTGTGGTTGGCATCACGATGAGGTGATGTGTCTTGTGCAGCAGGAAGTATTCCTCCCTAGCTAAGAGGGAGTGTTGATCTTATTGCAGCTTCGGGCTTCATACTTCCTTATTTATTTGTGATTATTTAATGGCAACATATCTCTAAGATGGCCGACCTCCTTTGTAATTATTATTTATTATTTGTAATTATTTTTATGGTGGCCGACCTTGTCCTTGAAAAGGTGCGACCCCTCTAAGCAACATGTATATATAGAAGGTCACTTTCTCTCATTTGAGCATCAAGCAAAGTTCGATCTCCTTCTCCATTAAGTGCGAGTTCTTCAAGAAGAGTAGTGCGAATTCATATAGGAGCAGATTGTGAGTCTATTCAAGTGCAGATTGAAGGGCAGATTATTAGTGTGTGTTACAGCCATTGCTGGTGCTGTTTATTGGCCTTGTGTGTGGCCTCATTGTAAAGATACTTGTTGCCATTGCTCATATATATAAGAGATATATTTGTTGCTGGGTTTTTCTCCCTCAAGAGGAGGGTTTTCCAGGGTATCTGCTGTGTTATTATTCTGATTTTTGAATTAATTTTCTGTGCATTAAATCTGATCATAAAATTAACACTTAGTAGGCTCCAATCTACTTCTCTTACAATCTTCTTTTGTAGGCATCAACCCACTGGAGAGTGGAGACACCAATCCCCACTTACATAATTTGTAGGCACCAACCCACTAGAAACTCCAGTCCCCACAATTGAGCACCAACTCAGCAAGAAACACCAATCTCTTCTTTCATAGGAACCAACCTCCAAATTCTTCAATGGATGATATGTCTTCACAAGATCTAAATGTTGGTACACTTTTCTTCACAACTCCGATCACAAATCTGATTCAGATATTGCAATGAATTCACTCACAAATCTGATCACAATAATGCACTGCTTCCACAAACATTTCTGCCTTAATGTCTGCTCACAAATCTGCAGTATATCAGCTCATGAATATGCCATAATCTTCCTTTTATTTCTCTTCTCTTGTCAGAAAATTTATGCTAAAGACCTCTCATAAATCTGCTCACATATCTTTCATAAATCTGCCCAAATATCTTTTTATTTCTGCTCTTCGTGTGAATAATATTCCTTGTAATCGATTGTGTTTACCTCTTCTCACCATCCTCTATTTATAGTTGCACACATGCCTCTTCATCCAAGAGAGGTGACTCTCCAAAGGGGGTTGGTCCACTTAGCATCATTTAATAGTTTTATTTATTTTATTTTCTTTGCCCAAAGATGGGCGCACCATTGCAGGGAGGTCGTCCCACTTTGGGAGGCCCTCAAAAAATACAAAATTATTTTATTTTATTTTTATTTTAAACATCATTATCATCCCAATTTCTTTAATTTTATTTTGAATTTTTAAACTCTTCCAAAGGGGTTGGACATGGGTCAGTTCATGTAGAGAATAAACCATCATTTTGCCAATTAATTATCTCCTCCTTGCTCAATGATATCTCAATAATGGTGCCATAAGTTTGGCACAAGACTTGCACAATAATTTAGCCATCTGATTTTGGGCTTGTCCTTTGACATCAATAACATCTATTTCCTATATTACCTTTGACATCAATGACAATATTTCCAACACAGAGGAGATCTTTGATTCTCCAATTTTCTTCTCAAGCCCCTACCTATTATAAATCAACATCTAGATCATCAAAAGAGGCAACGCAATCCAAATGTTTAACTAGAAAAATGCTACAAGGCAAAGAGGTATAAATTTATGTTGTTCCTTTTCATGCAGGTTATCTGGTTGATTGTTGCCTCAAAGTTAGTTTCATGGAGCACACTCATAAGGAGAGGTGGCTATTTCTCTGTGCCTATGAACAAGTTTGTTCTATAGGAAATGGTCTTTTGTTTCAATTTTGGCTTTCCATCAATAAGTTTCTTGCAACATCATGGCAGTTTTATTCTTTGTAAATAAGTTTTGCAATGGTTTGGTTCGAGGTTGTATTCTTGGCAAAGTTTTGTTCCTTTGATCTTCACGTGGGAAGGCAGATTTGGTGTGCAATAATGTTCTTGTTCTAGATGAGGGCTGTTATTCCCTTTGATGCCTAACTCCATTGCCTAATGGATTATGGCTGGTCTTCTTTGCTCTTGGGTTCATTCTTTCCCACAAGAAGAAAAAGTCCTTCGAGTTGCCAAAACTATAGTGCGATTTCTGCACTCCATTTTCAAACTTTTCTCTATACTATCTTTCATCCATGTCTTCCCCCTTTTTTTCCCAACTTTCCTTGATGTTTTGTGTGAGAGAATCAATAAATGACCTAAGATAAATTAATTAAGATTCCACCTTTGTCCTATTGTTCCCTTCTTCTTGTTTCTAGTCCTTTGTGTCGATATCCAATCTGAAAGATTTTTTCATAGCCTTGTTTCATGTCTCCGTGCTATGGTCCCTTCCTTGCTACATTAATGATCATATTTTCCTTTCCAAGGTTGAATTCCAAGTGCTCATTCATGGAAACCCTATCCTAAGTTGGCATGGGAGCTCTCTATTTAGTCAAGGTCCTAACCTCTACTAGCTGTTGGATTTGTTTGATTCTATGCTTTGCAAGACCTTGGATTATTTTTTACTTCTAAAACCTTCGGCTGCCACCATTGTTTGATTGGTATTGGTATGGAAGTTTGATAGGTTCACAAGGTTCCCAAGTGTGTTAGTGATAAACAGTAGTCATAAGCCATGCGAGCTATTGAATGATTTCTTGAGTGTTTATGCTGATCATTCAACCTTCCGTCTTCAAGTTTTCAGCTTGGCAATTTATGATGTCATCAGTGTTACATGGTGGGCTCCCACTATTTGAAAGTTTTGTGAAAGAATTGTGTCATTTGATTTTGATCCAATGACACATATCTTATGGAGGCTTTCTTGGAATTGTCAACAATTGGGTGTGCAATTGATCCATTATTTCCAGGTTGTGCTACAGTGTCCCCCTTTCTTTTATCGATTTGTGTGTGCATCACATCAGCAATATTCTCTCAAGTTGTGTGCACAATCATAGGGGCACCATTGATCTTCTATATAAGGTGGATGATTGTGCAACTGCCAAGATTTTGTGGTGGTATTTTGGGAAGTGTCAAGACTGGATGGCGCTTTATCCATTTGTGTGTTCATGTTCACATCAGCAATATTCTCTCAAGTTGTGTGCACACTGCACTATCATAGGGACACCATTGATCTTCTATATAAGGTGGATGATTGTGCAACTCCGAAGATTTTGTGGTGGTATTTTGGGAAGTGTCAAGACTGAATGGTGCCATTGGTCCATTTGATATGCCACAACAAATCTAATCTAAGGCCCATGAGGAATGGAGCCCATTCCTCAGTTGATTTTGATAGCAATGAATCCTAGCAACTGATTTAAAGCTTGGGAATTCAATACAAGTTTTCAAAGGCATTTCATTTAAAGAGATGCATATCAGGCAAGAATTAAGCTGCTTTCTCTCAAATCTTGACCATTCTACACATGAGTATTGAGAATCCTTCAAAGCCCAATGGTTCCCCTCTCTAAGTGTTGGAAAAACATGTAACCATCCCAGCTGTTGCATATGTCAAGCAAAGAGTTGAAATTCAAAGTTGAGTACCTTGAACCCATCCCAAAGATACTCCAACAATCAACAAGGGACATTTATGCCAAAAAACCTTCTCAGCCTCACTCCTTTTGCCACCCAACCTTCAACATGACTTCTACCTCCATGGATTTCAAAATTCAAACTCTTTTCTTTTCGGGGTGGTTGAGATGTTTTTCCTATAAATAAGCAGCCTTGTGTCCATTTCTAGTGGAGAACCCATTTTATATAAATGAACTATTGAGTGTAGTATATAAAACACTTCCTCATTCCTTTTGTAATCAACAAGGGAACCTATGTGTATATGTCTTGCAGTGTATGTGGTCATTCAATACTATCAAAGGTATTAATCTATGGGACTGCTATTCTTAAAATTCTAACTCTTGATTGTGTGTGTGAACTTGTCTAATGCATGTGTTTTATTGTTGTCATTTCTATTGACTATTGAACCATGAGCTGTAAAGCTCTATCTCGGTTATAAGAGGAAATCTATTGGGCATGAGCTTTTCATTTATGTTATTTACTCTCTTTTCTTTCCATTTTCCTTTACAATTAGGCTTATGTTAGAATAGGTAAAGAACCAGCCTTGTAATTCTCGAGATTGACTCACAAGCCTATCCCACATTTGTGAGGCTTTCCATGATTGGTGGTCATGCAAGGCACGTTTATACTGAACAAATATTCAGACCAACAACACAACTCGAGTCATTAGGAACCACCTCATTGATCTTGGTTTGCCACATGTTATTGCAAAATCCAGAACATTAAAATGTAAGTTAATGGCACCATCACTGCATGCTTGTTTGGCTCTTGTATATGATGACATACAGAATTGAGCAACTCCTTTTTATGTTGTCAAGTATCTGTTAGTTAACTGATTGCTCTGATAAAAATACACCGCTACTTGTTATTTCCAGATTACATTTATATACCATCAAAAGAAACTTTGTGGAGATATTCGTTGAATGCCTTCTAATCCATGGCCTAGAACAATATGGAAGAAGCAGATGATGTTGTCAGTATTTTGCAGTCTTGTTTCATTTGAATGAGAAGTTGTTGCTTCTATCATGTGTCTTGCATTGAGAGCAAGCAGGAGCAGCTCCCTAAGACACCGGTACATAGCTGGTCCCCACATTGGAGTCATTTCCTACAAATAAGTGATGCTGTAGTAGTTGTGTGATTTACATAAGTTTTGGAAGGAAGAGGAACTAATCATAGAAGTGGGAACTCATCTGCAGTATACTGTTTTACCATAAATTTCTGTGCACAGTTGACATTAGCTAACAAGTAAAATACTCACCCATTTTTAGTGAGATATGAAAAACATGAAATACAATTCATTACATATCAATAAATTACAAGGGAAAACAAGCGTAGTGAAACCCTTGTCACACTTGTATTCAAGCAGACTCCTTTGGATTTTTAATTTTTTAGACATAATCTCCATGGTCCATGTTATTGAAATCAAGAATGCTTCTGGATGCAACTGTGTAAGAGTTTTTTACATTGGCGTTTTGGCTCATACCATATGATGTAAACTACTCACACAGTTGCATCCAGACACATTTGTAATTCCTCTAGGTTTGTTATTATTTCTTGTCAACAGAAGGAAATTTCTTTTCAATATATAAAAACACAGAAATACAGCAAAAAATATACAAGAAACTTCACCGTTCAGGAAGAACCAACTGAAAGAAAACACTGCAGGTCCAACTAATAGAATCAGGTAAGTAGTCCATGGTTTTGGGAAAGAGATGTCTCCATTTCCCCTGCTTGGCAGGACTAAGATGCCTGAAATCTATGATGACAAAAATAGGCGGTGTTTACATGGCTATTTATGGATGACAATAGAATGCACTGCAAGAACATGTACATGTTGCGCCTCCTATTGGAAATGGAATGAACATGTTTCCTTAGGAGGCCAATTTAGACTATTTACTTTGAATCATGATTAATACACAATTAACTAGTTTTTCTCTTGTTGATTTCATGCACAATTGAACAGTTTCTAACTTTGTAGGCTTAGAACTTTTAACCAGAAAAAAATTGAATTTTCAATTTAAATACTATAAACTAGTTTAAAGTACGTTGCTTGCTTAATGCAAATTTCAGAAAACGCATATGTGAAATAAATTTTCTTCCATTCAATAATTTAAATCACTTGATATGTAGATCTCAATTGTAATTCATCGTATCCTAATTACAGTCTTTTTGGCTACTGCACAGGTCCATGCAGAAGCAGATGCTTTTTCTTGTTTTGTGGAGTTGCTGAGTAATTTTTTGGACCATTTTTCCCAGAAATTAGACAATACTGCTGTAGGCATCCATTCTACAATGGTGCGAATGACGGAACTTTTGAAAGCACATGATGAAGAGTTGTGGCGCCATCTTGATGCTACAACCAAGGTATGGATTTATTAAATCAGAAGAAAAAGAAGCCAAGTTTAATTAGGTAAGGTTAAAGTAGGCCTTCATGTGTTAAATAGTACACACATGTAAGTTGTACATACAAAAAGGAGTTGAAAAAGATTGGGAGGGGCTACCAAACAGAAACTACATAATAGGAGAAAGTTACACAGTACCTAGGTTAGCTAAAAATTCAGTGACCATTTGTGCGCCCCTAAATAGAGAGGTCAAGCAGATCCAAAAAGGAAGGGAAACGTTTTATGATTTGTTACAGGAACTAATCCTCTGCTTGATTTCTACTATGAAAACACAATATTTTTTGTCTTAGGAGAACGAATCTTTTTTGATTCATATTACATTTTTGTGTTACTTCCATTGTATTTGTTCCTTAAATTCTGTTTTGTGAAATTGACCATATTTATCCCAAATCAGCGTAGCCTGGGACTTGTACAGAGCCTGGTTCCTTCGTTTCCTACCAGTCACGTAGGGGAAATTGAAGCTGGGGTGTGATCCTGCTGGGTAGTATGAAACCTTTCCTAACTCACAAGTGAACAATAGCTCTGTTGACAATCATAGAATTATTAATGCTGTGTGCAATAACTTTTGTGTTTGGATGCAAGTTTTTTTAAAGGGGTAAACGCTTTTGGTCCAGAGCTATGAACCAGTGAGGTCCCGAACAGAGGACCTCATCCCCAGCATAGACACTCAACAATAACACCCCAACAGGGTTTGAACCTTGGTGGCAAGAACAACAACACCATATTTAAACCATTGCACTATGCCAATACCTGTTTGGATGCAAATTAATGTGTCTTGAAGAACATGATTTTTATCCCACAGCAGAAACCAACTTCTCATCTCCGTTACAATGTCCTTTACATGGGCAATTATTTACTTTTATCAAAAAATACTCTATGGAAAAGCAATAATGGAATGTGTTTCTTCTTCCTTGTAATGTGCAGGTAAACCCTCAGTTTTATGCATTCAGGTGGATTACTCTGCTTTTTACACAAGAGTTCAGATTCTCTGATTGTTTAAGAATTTGGGACTCACTTCTAAGCAATCCTTATGGGCCTATGGTATGTTTCTACCTTCCATCTCAAAGAGAGAATCTTTTATTATTCATTAATACATAGTTTTAATGGGAGTTTTTTAAAAAGTAAGATATCAAATACCCAAAGACCATATCAAAGAAGTTAGTAAACATGTGCTCTATTAATTTCTTGAGACTGAAGTAGCAGATACTGGCACATTTTAGAGCTTAAATTGATATTTCTGAGGCCTAGCACATTTTTTTCATTAAGTTTTAGGCTATCTGGTGACTGGCCATTATCTACTCTGTTACTGCAGGACATATTACTCCGCATATGCTGTGCTATGCTAATGTGTGTAAGAAGCCGATTATTGGCTGGTGATTTTACATCAAATTTGAATTTACTTCAACATTATCCATCGATTGACATCAACCATCTCTTGCGTGTGGCAGATGAATTAAAAACAAAATCTTAAATTTTTTTCACTATTGATATCTGATAATTCAAAATGTAAAGAAAATGCTCATCAATTTCAAATAAGTCCGAGATTGTATTTATAGAGAATAACCCAATCCAGAACAGAAATATGATAGAATTTTTTTTTTATGATTGTTTTAGTAATAAAAACATGTTTTTTTTAAGCCAATTGGCAAATGAATTTCCTTCCTCAAGTTTCATCACTGAAAAGGATCATAGATCAGGCATTTTATTCGTCAGGGTTCAATTTTCCATTTCCCATGTAACGTGATTTATGGAAAATAGATGTATACTATCAATGTGAAGATAAATCTAGTCCAGTGGCATTAATTGAATCCCTAAGACATGCAATAACCATTACTATATATGAAATACATCAAAAGTCAGGTCCAGTAAAGCCTAGTAAAAGAAGGCAATCTACATAAGAAATTGTATCAATACTTTTAGTTTTACCTGATCTAAGAAGCTTAGATGTATTTTCCTTCAAATTTTGTCTTTTCCTTTGATCCATATTGGGTTGTTCTAACTTCTAAGGAAGAATATGAGGAATACGTGATTCTGATTTTAAGCAGGTGAGCCTCTAGATTTAAACATTACCCGACAAAATAGTAAAGACTACATATAATCACTTCTGCAAGCCTTGAGACTCGAGAAGGCAAGCACCATGTATGAATTGCTCAATCCACAACTAAACCTGTTGGTCTCAAGGATGGGGGCTGCCACAGTTTTTTCAGAAGCTCCTGCAACACATATACCTGGGCATTTTGCAGGAAAATGGTCCCATGATACTTATATTTTATATTCCATTACAACATTTTGAGAGTCTGCATTTATAACTACCACTAAATATTTTCAAAGTAAATGGGAAAAATGTTTAAATTACACAAAACTTCCACTTAAAATTATTTTGTACAAAAATCTATCCAGCAATTGCTGCAAACTCTCAGCTCTCGACGGCTATTCATACTTAAAATTCTCTCCTGAATCAATTACTCATTACTGCTACACGTTTTATGGGAAAGATTTTATCATTTGCAGTTTTAGAAAAAACAGGTTGCTTGTAACCAACTAGGGTTAACAATTAGAAGCAGTATTCCCCGCCATCGGAACCCTGCCTAAAAGATTGAAGTTTGTGGTCCATTGGAAATCAGCTAGTTATTTAATTTAACTCTTTTAACTTTTTGTGATCATATTTAAAGCCACCTTGACAAAAGACGACTTGGACTGACAAGCCAATGTGACATTTAGTTGCTTATGTTCATGGGACTTGTACTATTTTGAGATGAAAGTGTATTGTATCTATTGGTCCAGATCCATTCAAACAATTTTTGAATAAATTTAGCCATGTCAAGAGGGATAAAGTGTTGTCCTCTTCACATGATTAAATTCAAACAAAGTAGGTCCAATAGGGATTGATTCCTCCACTATAATGTTTGTTTGCAAGACAAGATGACTCAGAGTCCAGGACAAAACCTGGCGGAAAACACCCCAAATTGTAGGAATCCAGGTGTGTTATAAGCAGAATCCAGTAATGACAATGAGATGTAGCATATAAATAATTATAAAACCATAATTAAATGAAAACTGAACAAAAGACATAAAAAAATTGCAAAATAATAAACAAACCACATAGAGAAGATGATATGTATATAAAATTTAAACTGAATGTATTATAGATCTCTAGGAAGAGTACATAATGTTACAGCTCACATTATGTTGCCTAGGGTGAAAATTGAGAGATTAGTAGTTTAAACAATAAAACTATGCAGGTAACAAGTGATGAACATGACTCCTTATATGCTCAATCAGGATACGGCTCATTTCCTTATGTTAAAAGCTATGATGGCAAGTCAACTGATGATACCTCTTCTCAAGACTATGCTTTGCTCTGCTATAGTGTGCTGCCAAACTTTATCATACAAGATTTATGTCTAGCTATGCAAAAAATAAAGATCCAATGTGATGCAGCCACAAAGAGTAATAAATGCCAATCTATTCATGCAGCACAAACAGACAATAGAAGTTAATGATATGAAATTTCCACAATCCATATTGAATGTAATTATGTTGCTTCTGGATTTGATTGTGTGCAAGTTTTTTCATCAATG
>VDFB02331604.1:0-186706 GCA_007258455.2 Sequoia sempervirens | reverse complement strand
CTATAAACATTACAAAATAAAATCTTAAAATAGATTTATTTTAAGAAATTAGTTGAGATATTTAAAAATAAAAGACAAAACATAACTCCTCCAAATAACATTTGGGCTCTATGATATTAGCTCACTCAAGTAATAAAATAAAAAAAAGAATCAACACTTAATACTTGAGATTAACTAAGAAAATCTGCACAAGATTTAATGACTTCAAAAAAATAATTAATGCTCCTATCATGCAAGGTAGAAACACAACACAGTTAGCAAGTGAGATACTCCTCTAAGTTGGCACGCAGCTACAGGATTGAGTATTCAATTCTCACCAAATCTGGAACAGTAAGAATGTTGACAGTGATTGCTAGTAGATTATGGCGCACCAAGTCAATGCATTCACTGGACAGCTAATAAGTATACTCTGCAATACGACTGTTTTTTCCTTTTGTGAGTTTATCAAAAACATCAGATTTATGATAACATCTGCTCATCCACCTACTTTAGTACTGGTGCGAAATCACAACTTCAAAGACTTTTATTCATAGCATAAAAGAACAGATATAGTACGACCCGAGTTAGTCACCATAGCTTCACTCATTTCTGCGCTATTTTGTATGCATTTTGAACCTGCTCATGAATGATGATTTGATTGGTAGTTATTGCTCGATGAAGTTTTCAAACCAAATCCAGAGGTGGATTTGATTTCACATGAAATACCACAATTGAGTTGTCCGCTTTGTAGAGGACAAGTCAAAGGATGGACTGTTGTTGAACGAGCTCATAAATATTTGAATACAAAGTCTAGGCTCTGTTCACAGGAATCCTGTTCATTTGAGGGAACTTATGGACAGCTGCAGAAGCATGCTAGATTGGATCATCCACTTACTCGACCAACGGAAATTAAAAACAACTTTAATTAGCTCTATTAGGTCAGCAATACCCGGTGCCATGATGCTTGGGGATTATGTCTTTGAGGGAGGCAATACTGGTAATGAAGGAAAAAATTAAAAGCGCATTTTTGACAGTTCTTACCATTCCGCACCATACACGTCCAATGCGTGATGTATTTGCAGAGTTGTCTCAAAGAAATATGATCTCACTGAATGCAAAGGTTGCAAGGTGAGCACAAAACAGATTTGAGGAAGGCTTAAGACACTTTCAAGCAAATGCAAATATGTGAAAGCATAGACAAGACACGCGGAACCGTGAACCAGAAGCATTTCAAGCCCGAGCCAAAGCAAAAGATAACTTTTGAAGATACGTGTGGGAAAACATCTAGTGATGTAGGTGTTGAACACAAGCAAAGCGAAGGCGTATAGTTGATTACTGGGTGCGCTGGCTCAACAAGAACTCTGAGTATTTATTGACAAGTATGCAGATGGGATAGGCGCAAATCCTCAAACTTTTGCCAGCATCCTTTCTGCCTGCGTCAAAATGGGAGCATAGGGATGGCGTGTAAGTTGTTTTGACCAACTTCCTCAAAGCGATATGGTCTCATGGATTGCAACGATGAAGGATATGCACAAAATGGGTTTGCTGAATAAACTTTAGGTGCTCTCAAACAAATGCAATCTACCTTCATACGACAACATTGGTAGAAGGTATGGCCATCTATCAGAGGAATATGGATTTAGAGAGTGCCATAAATGCAAGACACGCAAAAACTGACTTGTAATTAGAAGCCAAAAGCATTTATATTAAAATCATTGTAGTTAGAACAGACATGCACATATATGAGACTTTGGTACAGGGTATGAACATCCATCAAAGAAATATGAATTCAAAGAGTGCAATAAATACTCGTCCCTGATAAGGCAAAAAAAAAAAGTAATTCAAAGATTCTCTACTGAAAATAGTTCCTTGCCCTGGTAAAATGATGGCAACGCTCGCTGCAATAAACAAATGCGAAGATTCCACATCTCCTGCTGGAAAGAGTTTCTTGCCCTGTTCTTTGTAAGTTTAAAAGCCCTCTCAATGTATTAGTATTTGTCATCAATTGCTAAAAATAGAGAATGTGCAGATTGTAAAAGCAAGAGAATGAGCTTGTTGAAAAGGCTTTAGAAACTTTCAAGCAAATACATCTAATCCATACACGAATGAAAACAGTAAATAAAAATTCTAAAGTAAATGCATTTGGCAGGAGTATGAAAGGCAGCAACATCCATTAAGAACACACACACATCATGAAATAGATCGCGTTGAAACAATTGTTAGAACAACATCCATTAAGATCTCACACATAAAAGATCATTGAAGCTTGTTTAACCCAAAATATTAAGTTTCAAGCCCTCCTCTGTTTTTCAAGATGAAGTACCCAAAATCTGCATGTAAGACCACTTCAAATACTCATTAGAAATGTTAGTCTAAACACACAAATCTGCAAATACCTCCAAGAAATAGAATATCTATGCTAAAGAAATGTCACAAGTAACAAAAACAGCATCAAGAAGACATTTTAAAAGCAAGATAAACACTTATTCCATGTTGGATTGGTGTCACATGTGCTAGTGACCCTTTCCCAATCCTTGATAAAAAGCTCAAGATGATGAAATGCTATGAAGATGGTGGAATGATGATGAACAAGATCAAATCTCAAATGAAGAGAGTAACCTTGCATAAAATTGTGGAGGATCCTTGAATGAGAATGAAGCCCCTATCTTATAGATTTTCAAAATGCTAAGTGTTGAAGAGGGACCAATGTGGGATCAAAAACAAGCCAATGAGTTGAGGACACTTGTCATCATGTGAGTGGTCAATGGTTGTGCAAGATTTGGGAAGAGTGCCCAAGAGGGAAATTTTAAATCAAATTTGCAATAAATTTGAGAGGGGGACAAGAAAGAAGAGCAATAAATGCCCCTCGCTTTGACTTTGTCATGTTGAGGGAAAATGAGGTTTTAATAAATCAATAAAATTGATTTATTGTGCAAGTGGCTAGATCTAGATAATGCAAGTGGGATGGATTAGCATTAGATTAGGATTAGATGATGATTATGTCAGATTAATGTTGGATTAGATGATTTGACATTTTGACTTTTTGATAATTGATTTATTAAATTAGAAAATGTATGATTTGGATTTGATTTAAATAAAGTCCTCGATTTATTGGATGAATGGAATATGATTATGCATGATGTAAATTTGACATGTCTGATTAGGAATGACAATGTGACTTCATGTTGCAAGAGGAACAAGGTATTACTAGTGAAATGGATGGTATCGAACCATAGCAAGTTGTTCATACACAAATAGGTGCAAGCCCGAGGAGGCAAAGGAACTTTTTAAGTATCTTTAAGGTAATACCAGCTTTCTTTCTTTGGAACCCCAAGAGAATGGGTCTTGTCATTAAGAAGTGAGGACTACTTTGGCAAGATGGGTGTCTAGAAGGGTGAAAATTGTTAATGATATTAGCTTATCTCGGATGGCACTGCCTTCTCCTAGCATGCCTTTGCCAAAAAGGAAAAAAGAAAGATTCATGCACTAGAGATTCCTCTAGCATGAAGTCATCAAGAAGCTTTAAGTTATCTTCTGATCTAGGATCAGCTCTTTAAAAGGAAGAATGATTAGGAAGCAATCCTATTTCAATGATTTAGCAAGCAAGCCAAATGTTTGAGTTCAAGGTTCTATGGAGCTCCTTGGCTTCAAGCCACCTGATTAGTCCATGCTTTTGGTTTTTGGTATGTTGCTGACTCTTTAGCTATTACTTTTGAGTTTGTTGTTGTTGGTTTACAACCATACTATTGTGGGTCCATTTAGTTATTTCATTGCTAATTTTTTGGTTCCAATGATATACCTGTTCATTGTTAGTTTTTATGATCAGATATAAAACTCATATATTAATTCAAAATTAGACAAATAGACACAGCATATACGCTGGGAAAACCCTCCACTTGAGGGAGAAAAACCCAACAACAATATATCGCTTATATATTGAATATCAAACAATGGTGATCTTTACAAAGAGGTCGATTACAAGGCCAATAATAAGCACCAAATCTTTGATGCAATAACAAAATATAATGTCACTCTTCTTGAAGACAAGTTACATTAAATAACTTCAATCTACTCTTGAAGGAAATCGTACTTCTCAAAGAACTCGCACTATGAAGAATGAATGTGTTAATCGATATGATACAATGAATGACCATCTCATATAAATACAAGAGAGGGATAGACGCATCTCTTCAAATCTTCATGTCGGCCTTCAAAGAATCATCTCTTCAAGGGTGGTGAATGAAAGCAAGTTAGCCTCTTTTAATTATTTATCAATAATTAAATATTAAGTCATATCTTAAGTGAAGCGACCCTTCATACATATCGATCTCATATAAATTGAATAGTCGTTCAGGCTATATTAAATTTATAGTCTCAAGTCAAGGCTGGAAGAAGTCGCCCAACGTTGTAATCATCAACACTCACTCTCAGCTAGGGAGGAATACTTCCAACTATACAAGACATAACACTCACACTAGTTGCACCCATATGTGAAAAGGAACATATCACCTCATCATGATATCAACCACCATGGCTACTCCCATGAATAATATATGTGCACAAGTTCCCATCACGGAATCACTCAACGTGATGTCGTCATCTCATCATGACATTCACCATGTGGCTACTGCCAGAGGGTGAAAAGCACAAGTACAAGAAAATCGTCACAGACTCTCTCACATGATGTCATGGAGTCACTCAACATGACATCCACCATGACTACTCCCAGAGGGTGGATACAAGGCCTTTCACCTCAAATTTCTCTCACAGAGAAAGATGCATTAAACAAAGGCTTACACCTCAAATCTCTCTCACAGAGAGATGCATTAACAAGGGCTTGCACCTCAAATCTCTCTCACAGAGAGAAATGCATTAGAGAAGATAATTGATGCTGAGACTCCCTCTCAGCTAGGGCTTCATTTTCCACAATACCAAGCTTGTCTCGAAAGAACACAAACTTTATTCAGGAGAGAGGCTTGGTGAGAATATTTGTCGTCTGCTCGTTAGTGTTGATGTACTTCAACTGGATCGCTTTCCTCAATACCATATCTCTGATATAGTGGTATTTAATCTCAACATGTTTAATTCTGTCATGAAACACTGGATTGACAGAAAGCTTCACATAGCTTTGATTATCACAATGAATGACAGTCGATTGACCAAACAATCCTGCAAGGAGCTTCCAAAGCCAAACTACTTCTCAAGTTGCCAAACAAGCTGCAATATACTCGGCCTCTCTTGTGCTTAGTACCACTGAAGACTGCTTCTTGCTACACCAAGAGATCATCGCAGACCCCAAACTGAAGCAACATCCAGAGGTGCTCTTCCGATCAGCAACACACCCTACCCAATCAGAATCAGAATATACATGCAGCTTCAAGTCCACATCAGAAGAATATCTCAAGCCATAGCCAACTGTGCCACGCAAGTATCTCAGGATATGCTTTGCTACAACTAGATGTATTTTCCTTGGTTAACACATGAACTAACTAAGTGCACTCACTGCATAGCAAATATCTAGTCTAGTATTGACTAGATACATCAACAATCCAATCAACTGCCTGTACATAGTAGGCTCCACCATATCTAAACTAGTCGCAGCTTCTTTTAACTTCTACAAGTTGGTCTCCATAGGTGTAGACATGGATTTGCAATCCATCATACCAAAACTCTTCAAGATGTTGATTGTATACTTCCCTTGACTCAGAATAATCTCATCCAGCTTTTTCCATACTTCTAAACCAAGGAAGTAATGCATATATCCAAAATCCTTCATTTCAAATTCAAAAGCTAACTCCTTGCATTTGATAATGAGGTGTTCTTCTCCAATAATAATTAAATCATCAACATAGAGAACCAAGATTAATGCTTCGCCATCAATTACCTTGAAGTATAGGTTCGAGTCAACATCGTTCTTGGAGAAACCCAAGCTCATCAAGTATTAATCAATTCTTTTGTACCAAGCACGAGGAGCCTGCTTAAGGCCATACAAAGCCTTCTTCAGCCTACAAACATGAGACTCCTTCCCATGAACCTCAAAGCCATCAAGTTGCTCAATATATACCTCTTCCTCAATTATGCCATTTACAAATGTTGTCTTCACGTCCATCTGGGGTATTTTCCATCCCTTAGATGCTGCAATAGCAATGATGGTCCTAACGGATGTATAACGAGCAACTGGAGCAAAGGTTTCTTCATAGTCTACTCCCTCTTTTTGAGAGAATCCTCTAGCCACAAACCTAGCCTTGTACTTCTCAATGCTTCCATCAGCGGCATGCTTGATTTTGAAGAGCCACTTAGAAGATACTACATATTTTCCTTCTGGTCTAGGTACAATGTCCCAAACATCATTCTTGAGAATGGATTGATACTCTTCAACCATAGCGTCTATCCATACTTGCTGACTAGTAGCTTCCTCAACACTAGAAGGTTTAGACTCAATGATTTGACTCATCAATGCAACATAGCTTGAAAACTTGTGAGGTCTCTTGTTTTCTCTAAATGTTCCTCTCGGGGCTGCAAATATTTCTACCTCCTGCATTGTTTGTCTGGCCCAAAGAGGTCTCTTACGACCAATCACAATGTCTCTCGGCCCATCAGTAGGTTCCAAAGGCTCAGTTGGATCATCTTCTTTAGGTTCAGTAGCCTCCCTTTGAATCTCAGGAGTATGATCAACTTCCATATCCGAAGGAGATTCTTGGTCTTCAATGACTATCTCCATGTGAGTGCCCTTAGATCTCTTGAATGCAACATCCTCTTCAAATGTAACATCCCTGCTGATCTCAATCAACTTCTGACCTAGAATGTAAATTTTGTAGGCTTTTGAAGACTCATTGTAGCCCACAAATATTCCCTTCTTGCCAAATTGGTCCAACTTTGTCCTTTTATCTTTAGGCACATGAACATATGCATAACAACCAAAGATTCTCAAATGTCTTACTTTTGGTTTCACACCTGTGAAGGCTTCTTCAGGAGTCATGTTTTCCAGAATGCGGTGAGGGCTTCTATTCTGAACATACGCAGTTGTCCTAGATGTTTCAGCCCAAAGGAAGGTTTGCAGATCTTGATCATGTATCATGGCTTTAGCTGCTTCTACAATAGATTTGTTCTTCCTTTCTGCAACACCGTTCTGTTGAGGATTGTAAGGGACGCAGAACACCCTCTTAATCCTTGCTTCAATGCAAAAGTTACGGAAGCTTCCAGAGATGTATTCTCCTCCGTTGTCGAATCTTAGAACTTTGATCCTCTTCCCGGACAAGTTCTCTACCGGAGCTTTAAATTCCCTGAATATTTCAAGTACTTCCTCAGATTCTTTAGACTTCAAGAAATAAATCCAAGTCTTTCTAGAGTAGTCATCACCCACATCTACAATTGAAACCTGCTACTTAGGTCTAGTTCGACAATCCTTTGCATAGTGACCAAACTTGTCACATCTAAAGCATTGTATGTGAGAGAGGTCCTTCTTCTTAGATGCAGGGGCACCATCTGATCCTTTATCTCTATTCCTCTTGAAGTAGCCTTTCTTCCCTTCTCTTCCTTTCTTCTTCGAAGATTGAGCAGCAATGTAATGTCCCTGTTTTGGAGGTAATTTGATTTAATTAATTTAATTAATTAAGTTGTCCAAAATAATGAATATTTTATGAGGATGACTAATTAATTATTTTAATTAAATAAATAAGTGGTATTAAGTTAATTATTTATAAAGTTATCAAATAAATAAATATTAAAAGGTAACTTTATATTTAATTAATTTAATAAAGTGACTTGAATTATAAAATATTTAATAAAGTCACTTAATAAATAAAATAAAATAATGTTCTAGAAGTTTCTGGAGAAAGTGGAGAAAAAGAATAAATAGGCATCTTGGGCTTCATTCTTACGAGGGCAGATTTGATGTTGTTGTTGTTGTTGTTTCATCTTGTGGAGCCTAGGGTTTCTGCAGATTGCTTCTTATCATAGGAAACGGAAACTTCCTATTGATAGCAATTTTGAGGGTGTGAAATATCACCTGAATTATTGCAGCTAAGAGAGAGGTTACTTCAGACTTCTCAGTTGTGCTACATTGCAAATTTTGTGGCCTTTGGCCAAATTTGAAGATAGAGATTTTTATATCAGCTCATGAGCATTTTGTGAGATTGCAAGTCATCTTGTTAAATTCTTCTTTGAGGAATCGATTTATGAGAAGGTTGTTGGTTCATGACCATTCCTCTAGGTATTGTGGAAAGACAATTTCCATTAAGAAATCTGGGCGCCTATCTTCAGCCATTTCCAGTTTTAGTAACAGCTGGTAGAGTTCATTATCTAATCATGAAGGTTCCTAAAAGCTACGATCTCTCCAATTTGTTGGAGCGCCATATTTAAGGAGACTCGGTAATGGTTTTTGAAGACAAAGGAGTGACTAAGAGGCTACATACACATTCATTATAGAAGTTTGTTCTTAAGCAGCAAGGACGGCATACTAAGGGAGTTCGATTTTCATGTTGAAGCCATTAGAAAGTCTATAACACTATAGAAGTCTTGGTTAGTTGGAGAGAAGGGGAGGTGTTGCATTTCTGGAAGTTAATCAACTACTATCAAGGAGAATCAAGCATCATTGTTCAGTCAACATTCATTTCCAGATTCTGTTATCTGCCATTATTTACTAGACTTATCAGCACATAGAGGAAGCCACGGTTTATATGTTGCAGCCTTGTTTAGCCATGACTTGGCCTTCTACCTTGGGCGCACCATATTAAGGGTTGTGGAGATCATTTTTGTTGCATATTGGAGGCTTATATACTTGGCCATTATTTTATTTCTTCAGACCAACCAGAGCAGGGGCGATCTCTTCATAAATTTATATTGTTGATGTATGATCTCCATCTTCCAAGATTTTGCTTCTTTCTTCATTGGTGGACAAGGGCAACTTCAAGAACCAGGTTCCTTGTTTATTTCATGCATAATATATGTCATTTAATTGCATAATAGGTGGTACGGCTGTAGGTGACAGTCTATATCAGACTTAAGTATTTATTCATATGTACAATGCCAAGAGTCTTGGCTATTTGCTATGATCATTGTAATGATGCATTCTTAATAATAGTGGAGATATAAGTTGTTTACAATAGATATTCTTGCAATGAAATTGTAAATGATAGGATGCATGGCAAGTGTTTAACATAATGTCTACTTGTTGTAGCTAAACATTGCATTCCTAGTTGCTCATATATTTGCATTGAAAATCCAAAAAGAATTGCATATTGCATGTAAATCAGATTGTGGGCATCGTAGAAGTGTTTAAATCTATCTTAACATCCATTACTATCAAGCAACTTCAAACTGAAACACTACATCAGCCAGTCACAAGGTTGCACATGACCTGTTTGACAAAATTACAAGCAGCAAATCAAAGTAAATTGTGATCAGTTTGAGCAAGGCTCATTACAGTGGTATCAGAGCGGTCCCCTGCCATCCTTTGGGTCAGAAAATTGTCTGCATTTATGCAACAAAGTGACAGGACCAAGAGATATTCAGCTAGAGAACAAAGGAAACAAACACAGTGGCCACCACAACCTGAACAAGACACCTTATCAGCAACGGTAGCAGCAAGACACAAAGAGATTGGTGACACCATGGAGGAAAGAAGAGAAGGTGATCCTCCTAGGAATGAAAGAAGGAATGGTGATAGAGATAGAGGAGAAGAATTATTGGAAAGAATGGCCCAAGCGTTTGAAGGATTTTCAGCTTCCTTACAGCAGCAAATTCAACATAACAGAATTATTTTGGAAAATAGAACAAGGAATAACAGGGATCAAGATGATGACAGGAGTGTAGCAGGTTCAAGGAGAGTACAAAGAGCATCTTCTCACACTGCTGATAGGCCATCACGACCTACCTTCTTAAGGGAAGAGCGGGCTGCAGAAGAGAATGTGGAAGATGTTGAGGAGCCTACCTTTGCTTATGCATATATGGCTGATCATGATGAATGGCAACTCTTGACACCAGAAGCCCGAGAGCTCATGCATTTTGATCGTTTTGTGCAAACAAGGATGGACTACTACAGGTCTCGACAGGAGAGGAGACCTAGGAATCAAAATAAGGATCTCAAGCAGGCTACTAATAAGCTTACATTACCTATGTTCGATGGAAGTGGCAAATCTACAGCACAGTCATGGATTCATAAGTTGGATACTTTCTTGGCTCTTGGACCCATGACAGAAGAGGAAGCCATCAAGTATGCCACTTTGCATTTGGAGGGTGCAGCACACGAATGGTGGTATCATGGATTGGTGACATTACAGCATAATCAGATTACATCCTATCAAGAGTTTGTGGACAGACTTGTAGAACACTTTGATAGGAAAGACCCAGAATCATACTTTAGGGATTTGGCCCAACTCAAGCAAGTTGGAAGTTTGGAAAGTTACATTGGTGACTTCCAGAGATTGTCAGTAATGGTTCCCAACATCTCAAAGAGGCGGCTGGTAGTGTTATTCATGGAGGGCTTATTGGAGCCTATGAGAGGATGGTTAAAAGCCTTCGATCCTCCTACACTTCAGGAGGCAATGAAGAAGGCTAGGAGTATGGAGTTCGCAACATCAAAAGGAAAGAGCTCACATAAGGATGTCCCTTCAACAAGCAATGAGACTCCTCAACAACTAGACAAGAAAAAGAAATCAGCACCTATGGTGGATGAGGAGACACGAGAAGAATTGAGGAAGAGGAAATTATGCTATTGGTGCAAGGAGCCTTACAACAAGGATCATGATTTCCCTTTGAGGTCTAAGGGCAAGGCAAACCATTTCATGTGGGCATACTTTGAGGACTCTGATTCTGATGATGTGGTTCAGTAGGTTGCCTCAGAACTTGATCAGGATGAGAAGACTTCTGCTCCCATGGCATATATTGCCAATGTTCAGGATGAGACTACATTCAGGTTCAGAGGGACAGTTGATGGACAGCGTTGCATCACTATGCTTGATACTGGTGCGACACATAACTTTATTAATGGAGATTTTGTAGCTTGGTGCAGACTTCAGGTTGAGGATTTTGATGGATTCAGAGTTCAAGTAGCAGATGGATATACTCTCGCATGCACCAAAAAGGTTGCTAATCTCACCTTGAAATTGAATACCTATGACTTACATTCAGATTTTTATGTGGTCAACATGGGAGAGATGGACATAGTTTTGGAAATGAAGTGGCTCCAGGACTTGGGAGTATTTACCCTCGATGTACCTAAGATGGAGATGTCTTTTGAGGTTGATGGTAGGAGGCACGTATTGAGGGGTATTACGGATGGAGGCTTGCATTCTATCAGAGGACTGGACAGTAAGAGAAAGAAGAAGGTGATTCAGGAGAAACATGAGATGATTCTCAATCCATTGTTCGAAGTGGAAGCTGCTTGGTCATATGACAATCCACTCTATGATGAGGATAGCTCTCTTGATTCCAATCTTGAGATGAGCATTGTTGATAGTATTTGTGATCCTACTAGTGCATCGGGATTGCAAACAGGACTCACAGAGGAGATTTCGGAAGTGTACATAGTGAGGAGTGCTTACAGCTTCATTTTTTATTCTCATGTACATGACCTATTCAGGATGCACAATTCAGATGCACATATGATGGATAGTTTGGATGATAGTTTATCTTGCGCAAAGTTTGGAGGCAAGGATGATCAATCTCTTGGCTTGCTTCCACTTGAGGCCTATACTTCTGCGGCACTTGGTGATGGTATTGAGTTGGTACGACAGTTTCAGTTTGAGCAAATGTTGCAGAAATTGTTTGGTGATGACAGGGACATTATGCAGTTCTTCTTGTGGGATCCAGGTGGTGAATTGCTTGAGGACAAGCAATTTCAGGAGGGGCAAACTGTAATGTCCCCGTTTTGGAGGTAATTCGATTTAATTAACTTAATTAATTAAGTTGTCCAAAATAATGAATATTTTATGAGGATGACTAATTAATTATTTTAATTAAATAAATAAGTGGTATTAGGTTAATTATTTATAAAGTTATCAAATAAATAAATATTAAAAGGTAACTTTATATTTAATTAATTTAATAAAGTGACTTGAATTATAAAATATTTTATAAAGTCACTTAATAAATAAAATAAAATAATGTTCTAGAAGTTTTTGGAGAAAGTGGAGAAAAAGAATAAATAGACGTCTTGGGCTTCATTCTCGGCAGGGCAGATTTGATATTGATGATTGATGATTTCTTCTTGAGTATTTGTAGAGCCAAGTGGTCTGCAGATAATCAATTTGTCTTTGGGAACGAAAACTCCCATTGATAGCATAACTGAGGGAGTGAAATATCTCTTGAAGGGTTGCAGATTGGAGGTGATATTTCAGTCACTTCATTAGGGCAAAAATTGTGGCTAAAGCCAACTTTGCACGATTCGATTTGGAGTTCATATTGGCAATCATTTTGGAGCTAGGAGATATAGTCGAACTTCAAATAAGAGTATAGTTTGCATCAGTCCTGATCATATCAGCATACAGATTTGTTATCAGCCATTATTACCAGCTTGAAGATACTTCGATTTTATTTGGAGCTTATTCATCTTGGTTCGGTTTGTCTCTCACCTTGGGCGCATCACTTAGGAGGACTATTGGATGTTGTTGGCTACATTTTGGAGTCCATAACAGTTGAAGATTATTACTTTGAAGATTCATATTTTCGTATCAGCATAATTGAAGATCATAAGAGCTACGACTTTGCATGAGGAGCCTTCAATAAATTTCGATTTCATACAAGGAGGGTGGCGCATGGTTTGAGGAGGAAGGACGACCCTTTTGAAGGAGATTTGAAGTGTTCAAGGCCCCCAATTATTTAATATCTGCCACTACATCTGCAACAAGGGCGACTGGTCCAGGGATCGATCTGCTTACAAGAGAGGCATATTATGATAGGATATTGCTTGCTTCTTCATCACAGCACCAAGGCGACTTCATTTCCAGGTTCCATTGTTTGTCCCTTGCATGTTAGATGTCAATTTAGTTGCATAATAAGAGGTACGGCTGTAGATGACAGTCTATATCAGTCTTAAGCATTTATTCATATTGTACTTGCCAAGAGTCTTGGCCTTTTGCTGTTATCATTGTATTGATGCATTCACAATAATAATTGGAGATATAAGTTGCTGATTACCATAGATGTTCTTGCAATTAAACTGTAGATGTTATGTTGCATGGCAAGTGTTTGACTTAATGCCTACTTGTTGTAGCTAAGCATTGCATACCTAGTTCTCATATATTTGCATTAGAAAGTCCAAAAGAATTGCATTTTGCATTCATGATCAGATTATTGGCATTATAGAAGTGTTAAATCAGCCTTAGCATTCATTTCTATCAAAGCATCTTAAACTGGAACCCTACAACAGCAAGTCACAAGGTTGCACTTGAACTGTTTGACAAAATTACAAGTAGCAAATAAGGGGAATTTGTGATCAGTTTTGAGCAAGGCTCATTACAGGTTATGACAATTTGTTAAAAGTAGTTGATTCTTGTCACACCACTATCTCCACAAGATGTATTTTGAAATTCAAACTTATAACTCCCAATGTGTGCACCCAACTTTGAAGGGAATATCATGACGTTAAATATTTAATGCATACACATATGCCTCCCAATTTCAACGCCCAAGTTTGGGTAGATGAAGAGTCACAAGCAAATGCCATTGAAATGACATGAAACTCACCAAAATGCACACTGCAACTTGTCAACTTATTTCACAAAATAATTGATATTATTTCACCTACAACAAATGCTATTCCACCTAAAATATTAATCTACTGAACTAAAATAAAATAATTAATTTTGGGGATGTAGGATTGCCTAGTACCCCTAATGCTCCTGCATCACTAACAAAGTATGTTTTTGGAATCTAATAGTTTGTCAATCTATATTATTAACTTTTTGGCATTTTTTTCTTTATGCATTGATATTACACATTATACTCACATGTTGACATGTATAAGTATACTTACACAAAATTGGGATGACTAAATCATTATTAAGTGATATCTAAATAAACTAATACAAAAGGGAATTAAATTGTTTGTTTATATCTAAAGGTACATAATGAGACCAATCTAGAGGAAATTGGTGGTATACATGTTGACATGGCAATACTATCTTACAGGAGGCATGAATTTAGAAGTTTTTATTGTTGTACGTGGGCGGGGAAAATATTTTTTCTCAAGGTGCCTAGGAATCCATGTTAATCAAAATGAGATGATTCATCATCTACTTTTTTTATAATAAACACTAGAATGCTAAACATAAAGTTATCTATATACATACTATAAGTACTAATTCCCTATAAAAAGTAAGGATTGTTGAAAATTTTAATTATATAAAGGTGCCCCAAAAACATTAAGCCATATAAATAATTAAGCATATTAAACTAAAAATCTATAAATAATTAGCAGATAGGAAAACCCTATTTAACAATAATATTATTTATTTACCCTATAATGCTAGGTTTTAAAGATTATAAATAAAATCCTTGGAATAAAATAGAAAGATAAAATTAAAAAATAGAGGTAAAAAAATAGACCCATTATAGAGGGGAACATGTTGACACACCTTGCAAACCCATGTTAAAATGTTTTTCATATTTTAATAAATCTAAAACAAGGAAATAATGCACAATTTTGAAATATATAGAGGTGTCAAAAAACATGTAAACAATTAACCACATTAAACCATGAATCCCTGAATACTTGCTACCTAGATAAACCCTAGCCAACAATAACCTCATTTGTTTACCCTATCATACTAAGTATTGAAAATCACAAATAAAACCCACATAATAAAATAAAAAGATAAAATTAAATAAATAGAGACAAAAAAAAATGGATCCATCATAGAGGTAAATGTGTTCATATACCTTACATACCCATGTTAAAAAGCCTTCAACATTTTAAGAAATTTAAAACCAAGAAACATTGTACAATTTTGTGAGTTGTCTATCTCAACTCGAAAACTAGGAAGCCTACATACATGAAGGGTTGATGAAAATATGTAGGGCCATTCTACTATAAAATTTTAAAAAAATCATAACTCATTAGAATCAAAAAATTGCTAAGAACCCAACAAGTACCCTTGCTTGACCTTAAACGTCAACCAATTATTGGTAGACATAACTTTGTTATAATTTTTAAAATATACAAACAATGCATCAACTAAGTATGTTTAAATTATTTTATTTTTTTAATCCATTACTTTAAGGATAAAAAATCTACACCAATTAAACAATTATATAGTAATATAGTTTATCTTGGAAAAAAGATGAAAACATTAGGCATTGGTTTTAATTTTACCTCTACACATTTTTTAAGGAAAACTACACTACAAATTTTTATTTTTTGTCTTTTACATGCTTTAGATTGAATGAAGTATTTTGTTTATTTTCTACAAATTGAAAATTTGAAAATCTTCTCAAGAAAAAATTCTTTGCTAATTAGAAAAATAAAAGTTTCATAAAAAGATGTCAAAAAATAAAATATTAATCATGCATTTATTTTTTATCTTAAAATATTTTTTTTAAAAATAAATAAAAATATAAGTACCATTCTTACAAGCAAAAAATAACAATGACGAACCTGAGGAAAGAGAGACCAGGAAGAGTAGGAGTCGAATCAACAAAGGAGAAAGAGGTAAACCATATCCCTCAATGGGTTTTTTTGAATGGAAGGTGGATCGACAAATGCGACCCAAGGAACTAGAAATGGGAAGAAGAACAAGAAAAAAAATGAAACATGAACATAGGGAAAGATGGTTTCCATGGTGGCTAGTAGGAAGGAAGATGGGGTGATCAAAATCCCAGCATATGGAATCAGAAGGAGAATGCAAACTATGACAATTTCAGGAGTGGGCAGTTTGGGAAAAATACAAACCCTAGGGCCCTAGCAGCGAGGCATTGGAGAGCCATAGAGGATAGGAAAACCAACCGAAGCGGTAGTCCTAGTAAAGAAGAACCTTGGCAAAGAGGAAACAACAACAGCAACAAATAGAGCTACCAAGGAAATTATCCAGGAGGAGAACATACGCGCAGGGATAGATCCTCGCAGTTTGGAGCCCACTGGAACAAGAGAAGACCTCCAAGAGGACCTAATCACTACAACCCTCAACGCAATTGAAGGAATGGGGTGAATTTCAGTGGCAAGAGATGGAAAGAAAGAAGAATGGAAGTGAATGTTAAACCATGGGGCAGCAAGCTCTTCTCAATGCTAGTAGAAATCATCAAAGAAAGAATGGAGAAACTACGAGATCGAGCCCCCTTCGCAAAATGGTGTGGGCTGGGAGATCCAAAAGAAGAAATCATGAATTGGTGGCAGCAAAACTTTAAAGATTGGGTAAGCATAAAACCTCTCCCCAATGCCTTTTATTTGATAGAATGCATAGACTGGGATCTGAAACAACAAATAGTATTAGGAAAACCCCTATTCTTCAATGGCCACAATTTTCATTGCAAAAACTGGGAATCCAATTTCGATCCATGGCACTACAAAATCAAACAAACCCCAACATGGTTAAAAATGATTGACCTCCCATCAGAATATTGGAGTGTGGAGGCCATGACTAAGATCAGAGACACCCTGGGAGTTTTCCTAGGAATAGACGAAGATTTCATAAATGGGAAGAAAGGTGCAAAGGAAAATATTTTGGTGGAAATAGAGGAAGGTGTAGGGATATACAAAAGCCTGGAGATCCTATCAGAGTTTGGAAGTTGGATTCAAAAGGTGGCTAAGAGTGAAATTAATAAGATAGGGAAGTGCCTCTTTAGGGAGGACATAATGAAAGGAGGCTCTAGCACAGTGGAAGAGGAAAACTCCATGGGTAGCAAGCAAGAAATAACAAGTAGCCTAGTGGCGGAGTTTGATGGCAATGGAAACAAGATAGCTCCAAGGGGTGAAGGCTTGAAAAAAACAACTAAAAAGAGTTCCAAAAAGAGGAAAGTGGGAGGACATGAATGGACAACAAATATAATCCCAAGACAAAGAATGTTGAATGCTGAAGGAGTAACTCTATAGGCGCAAAACGATTTAAGTACACTCTTGAAGCACACCAAAGACTTGGAAAAAGTCATAACAACACAAATAGGGGAAGTCATGAATAATAGAAAGAACCCAGAGAACTCAAGTCAAGAGATCAGAGAAGCACAAGAAGAAGCAAAGGAAATAGAGGAAAAGGAAAAAATAGATGATAAAGAAGAAAATGAAGCTCAAAAACCTCACCAGGAGGAGAAGGGGGAAGAAGGAATCTTTCTATCAGATAATGAAATAGATGAAGATTGGGAAATAGATGAGGAAGATCAAGAGGAAGCAGAAGAAGGGGAGCTATGGGAGGAAAGAAGGTTAGAATAGACCCAATCTAAGATTAAAAAAAAAAAAGCCAAACATAAAGGGGAAGGGAAAGAGAGGCCCAAAAACTAACAAAGCAAAACTAGAAATAGCAGTAAATACAGTTGGCCAAACAAAACTATGGAAGAGGAAGGAGGCTTTCCTTCCCCAAACACAATTAGGATAATAACATGGAATGTTCGGGGCTTAAACGCCCCTAACAAATGGTGTATGGTCAAGCGCCAAATTGACCAATCCAAAGCAGACATATTCATACTACAAGAAACAAAGTGGGACATGGAAGAAATCAAAAATAGAATGAAGTGGTGGAAACAATGGGAAGGATGCTATGTAGGGGCAGAAGGGGCCTCAAGAGGTCTAGGGGTTATTTGGAACCCACTCACAGTAACAGGGGAATTGTTGAAGGAAAACAAGAATTGGATAGCAATAAAATGTAAAGTGCTACAAAAAATGAGCAATTTACATTAATCAACACATATGGCCCAACCCAAATAGGAGGGAAAAGAACAGTTTGGCAACAAATCTCCCAAGCCATATTGAATCTCAGGGGAGAAAAAGGAATCATAGCATGAGACTTCAATGCAACCCTAAACTGTGAAGAAAAAGGAGGTGGGATAGGGAGAGTCACAAGAGTCCAACAGGACTTTCAAGAATTTGTGGATAATAATCACCTAATGGACATAGCAACAAAAAATGGCACCTTTACCTGGACAAATAGGAGGAAAGGATTTACAAACATAGCTGAAATGTTGGATAGATTTTTCTTATGTGGAGATTGGGAAAGAATAAACCAAACACATGAAGCCACCATTTTTCCCTATGTGGGATCAGATCATTTCCCAGTGCAGCTACAAATACAGCCAAATGCTACCCCAGTGTGATGCCCACTCAAGTTTGAGAAAATGTGGACCAAAGATGATAAGCTCCCCAATTTGATTAAGGAATGGTGGCAGGAACTACAGGTAGGGAATCACTCTTGCTTGTATAAACTAAACAAAAAATTGAGCCATGTGAAGAATAAACTTAAAGAATGGAATAGAGAACACTTCAAAAACATCTTCCAAGAAAAAGAACGAGTGGAAAAAGAACTAAACACACTCAATGAACATATTATAGAAGATGGAATGGATATGATGGATTTTGAGATAGAAAAGGCCCTAAAAGAAGAGCTGGCAGAGATCTTGAAAAGGGAAGAATGCTTCTGGAGGCAGAATTCAAGGGAGACATGGCTTGAAGGTGACAGAAATATGAAGTATTTCCATAGAATGGCAGTAACCAATAGAAGTAGGAATAGAATTACATCCATAACAAGAGGAGATGGCTCAATAGCTCAGTCTTTGGAGGAAGACAATGAGAAGGCAATGAGCTTCTACCAAAAAATTCTAAATAGACCAACTAGGAATAATTAGGAAGTCAGAAACAAATTGTTGGCAACAATCTCAAAGATTATAGGAGAAGAACATAATAAGATGCTATATAATTAAATAATCAAAGAGGAGGTGAAAAAGGCGACATTTCAACTAAACCCAGACAAGTCCCCAGGACTGGATGGTTTTCCTGCATGCTTCTTTTAGAAATCCTGGGAAATAGTGGGGGAGGACTTATACTTGGCAGCAGAAGAATCAAGAAAAAAGATGACCATGTTGGGAGCAACAAACCACGCATTCTTGGCATTGATCCCTAAGAAAATGGACCCTGAAAAGATGGGGTATTTCATGCCAATTGATTTATGCAACACAGTGTATAAAGTGATCACGAAAATAATATCAAACAAACTAAAGGGAGTATTAGGAAACATAATCTCAGAGGAACAAAGTGGTTTTTCCACAAGTAGATCAATTGTTGAAGGCATAATAACAACTCATGAAGCCCTGCATTCGGCCAGAAAGGCAAGAGAGCCATGTATGATCCTCAAGCTGGACATACTTAAATCATATGATCTAGTGGATAGAGAATTCCTACTAGAGGTGCTCAAAAAATTTGGATTTCATGAGGATTGGGTAAATTGGGTTAAAAATTGTATCTCCATAGCAAAATTCTCGGTGTTGATAAATGGGACAGCTCAGGGTTTCTTCACATCCATGAGAGGGATCAGGCAGAGAGATCCCCTATCCCCCTTCCTATTCATCATCATGGTAGAAGTAATGGGAAGGGGAATAACAGCTCTAAGATAGGCAGGCAAATGGAAAGGAGTGCAAGTAGCTAATAGTGTTGAGAATACAACACATCAACAATTTGTTGATGATACAACTCTATTTGGAATGGCAAGTAGGAGAGAAGAAAGAACCATAAAAACCTTTCTAGATGAATATTTCCAAGCATCAAGACAAAGCATAAACTGGCACAAATCGAAGGTCTTCTTTCTCAATACACAACTAAGCCTTCAGAGATATTTGGCAAGAATTTTGGGCTTGAGAGTGGAAAATTTCCCAGGGAGATTCTTGGGTACCCCACTATTTGTTGGCATCAACAAAAAATGCTATTGGGAAGGGTTAATAAATAGGTGCAAGAATAATATGGGGACATGGAAGGGGAAATGGATATCATCAATAGGAAGAATATTGATGGTGAAGGTAATGCTTTCAACAATACCAATTTACTCAATGGCATGCCTAAAAATTCCAACAACAATTGAGGAGAAGCTCAACCAAATATTCAGAAATTTCTTTTGGAGTGGCACAGGAGATCAACAAAAATTTCCCCTAGTGGCATGGAAAAAATTTTGCACTCCCAAAGAGGTCGGAGGAGTAGGCATTAAGCAATTGAGAATGATGAACATGGCAGTAGGTGCAAAATAGGTCTGGGAAATGTATGCAAAAGGAGAACAATGATGGGTTGGGATTTTAAGAAGAAAATATTTGGATTCAAACTCTCCAATTTGAATTCTCACAATTGAGAACCCTCCTAGAGAATCAGCCATCTAGAACTATTTGCTAGAGTGCAAGGACATAATCACAAAGTATGTGACTTGGGAATTGAGAAATGGTAAATCAACATCTTTCTGGAAGGATTCATGGAATGGCAAAAAAGCTTTGGCAATGCTACCCAATCTAGATCTAATTAGAGAAGAAACCACAAGAACTTGGGGACATAAGGTATGCAATTATGGAAGGATAATAAAGAGGGAGGGTGTGCAAGAATGGGAATGGAACTCCTTGCAAAATCTAGAAGCCCCACAAAACCAGAAAGAAGCCCTTGCTACAATCTTAAAGGAAAGGAAATTTTTGCCTTCTAGCCAAGAAGGCATCATTAGATGGTGTGGCTCCTCAACGGGAGCATATGTAGTCAAGCTTGGCTACAAGATAAAGGAACAAGTAGAGGTAAGAGAAAATTGGCCAAGCAAACTATTGTGGGGAAGAAACTGTCTACCTAAAGCAGGGGTGTTTTCCTAGCTGGAAATTCAAAAAAGGATCCTAACAGAGGATAGATTATCCACCTACAAAATATAGGGCCCTGGGAGATGCATTTTGTGCAAAAATGATAACGAAGATATAGACCACCTGCTACTCAACTGCCCATACTCAAAGCATTGTTGGAAGCACTTCATGAGGAAACTCAGATGGAAAATCCCCTTGCTAAATTGCTTATTGACATGGTTCAATATGTGGCCCCATCCAAGAAGAAAGGTAGTATTTAATAGCATTTGGCCCATTGCCACATCAATAATCATATGGGAAATATGGAAGGAACGCAATAGAAGGATCTTCCAAAATAAGGAAATGACGCCAGAAAGACTGTGCAAAAAAATAGAAGGAATGATTACTGAAACAGTGAATGAAGCAATCAAATCAAATACAAGGAAGCAAGGAATCTACTCAAATTGGGATGACCAAACGAAACAAGCTTTCAAGGGACTTATCATACCTAAAATAATAGGTTCGGGACAAAGTACATCTCAACAGAAGAGAAAGGAAGTCAGATGGGAACCTCCAAAAAATGGTTGGATCAAGATCAACTTTGATGGGGCATCTCAACAATGTTGATGAGAATAAACGAATACCCATAAAACAAAACTACTACATGATCCACATGCATGGTCGGGAGGTGATGAAATTCTCATTGATCAAAACCAAAGAGCCTGAAATCTTCAAGAAGCTCTAGGACATACGTGAATGCAACATTTTCTTTCTACTTTGGGCTACGAAGATGGTCTCTAACATACCAAGCGACTGGGCCCTGTGTTATGTGGAAGATGAGGAGCTGGTGAACAAGATTGTGGTTGGTGATGATGAGGACTAGGAGCTAGGGTTGGGGGAAGAATGGCGTCAAAATGATGAGAGAGACCCTGAGCAAAAGGCCAAGAGCCCAGCACATGCTAAATGCGGGCCAGAATGCCCCGTGATTGTTGATTTCAAAACTTGGCAAAAAAGGCTCGACTCAAAAAAAGACAATGATGATTAAGGTTGGAAGGTCTGTTGTCTATAGGTTTGCTTACTCAAATTTTTGTTTGTAAATTTGATCATCAATATTAGGGGTTATAGAGTCAATCTCGTTGTTATTTCCTATGGATCATACTAAGTCCCTTGGGCATTAGTTTCGTCTTGAAGTAGTCTGGGTTTTTTTAGAAATTGTAAAATTTTTGGGCCTTTTACAATTTGCCCTGGAAATTTTGGGTAGAAGGTAATTAAGTTAGGATTTTGGTAGGAGCATCTGGGGTTTGGTCTAGACTACTGAGTCCATTTTCAAAGATACATCAGTATGTAATCTCTTTTCCAAAAGTAATGCAGGGTGTTGCCCCATATAGCAGCTATTTATCTATAAAAAAAAAATAATGATGAAAGGATTAATAGATTAATTTCTTTAACACTTATTAATTATTGCATTTGTTAGCCATAACTTTTTAATAATAATATCAAGAATTCAATTAATAATGTTGCTCTTATAAATATTCAATTATTCTAAATCATTTGTTAAAAGGTACTCAATATAACACTCATTAATCACATGTTTGTATTATAATTTTTTTTAAATATAGAGTTGAAATTATGATATGTGGTAAATAAACAAAATATTTTACGCTGAACTGAACTGTGCCATTAAAAATTATGCATAAATCTAACTATGGTAAAGGTCATGTACAATCTTAATGAGAACAAAAGATAATTCATAATCACATTTAAGAGGAGAAAAAGATCTCATAAAAAGCACTCATCTCAAAAAATAAGAATAATACAAAAAAAATTGTTTGCATAATCTAAAAATATTTTAAGTCAAATCTCATTTTATAAAGAGAACCTATCCCATCAATTTACTAAGTTGAGCAAAAATTTAATATATAAAATAGTTACAAAGACCACCCATCCCATCAATTACAAAAGAAAGTAATTTGTCAATAAAATTTTATAATATTTATGTTTTTATATATTTTTCTTAGTTTTGTTGCAATTTATATTCTTATTTGTGTTATATGTTTTGACAGTTGTATGTGTAGGAAAATTTCTTTGTATGTGTAGGAAAATTTCTTTGAATTTCTATAAGAATTTATTACATTTTTTGTGCATTAAAAAAAGGAAAAGATGAACTTTTGATTGGATGGTAGATTTTTTCTCTATTCAATAAAATTATTTTCTAAAAATGAAAAATCTAGATAAATGTTGATCAATGGGAAAGTGGGCTAGACAAATATTAAATTGGATTTTTAAGGTTTTGGGTTGTTTATTATATACAAGGCACACATTTGTGCAACTAGCTATATTTAGACGTGGCATTCTATAAAATAGTTCACATACCTTGTTTATGCCTTTACATTTTTCATACATGCCTACCAAGGTAGTTTCAATGATAGCATGTGACAAAAATCCCCTTCTTGTATCATTTACTAGATTTTCATGCTATGTTTCAAAGCTCCCATTTTATTTAGAGCTTTACTATCATTTAGGGATTTAGGATTGGGCTCTAATTCCTTGCATGTTCAAATATATTTTGATAGAGGAGAAACTTCATCTATATTAGAGATCGAAGTTATGTATTATGTCCAACATTATGCTCATTTTTCTACGCTCCATTACAAATATCATTCAACATGATAGTTGTGTACACATAGAGGTACTAAATATACTACAAGATATTTCAAAAGACATTTATTTTTTTTGTTTTAGAGTTAGAAAGAGTAAAAATGGTATCGACATATACAAGAAGATATACCATTTTCATGGTGATAGGGAGAGACCAACCTGGTAGTAACACAAGCACTAATCTCTTCGCAATTTTTGTAATAAAATATCACAATGCCAAGCTACAGTTTCTTAGTTTCATGCTCCCTTTATACGGTGATTGTATCTACTACAAGGTGTGCCTTATGCAGGGCCATGCCCTTGGTGTTGTTCCTTTACTTTTAAAATTTTAAAAAAATCTTACTTTCTCAATGCCCATTTTTGCCCATATCTTGTTTTTGTGTAATTTATGATTATTTCTACATAATTCTTGTATCTTAGATCATATTTGAGCTTGAATATGTAAGATAGATCAATATTTATAGTCAAATTTATAATGGTTAACCTATTGCTAGAACCAAAAAACTAGAGAGATTGCAGATGTTAATTAACTATGTTTCAATTTAATTAACTATATAAAATCTTGGATCCAATATCTTCTTGCATGCAATATTAAACTATTCAAGTTGGAATTTTTATACAATTTTGTATGCTAATAAAGCTTAGCATGGTAATCAAGTAAAATTGCATATTGTGTACCATCATTGTAGAGTCAAGGTTAAACTATTGCTTGAGATTTGCATCATCATAATTTTTTCTTGGTTATTTTAAAGTACAACTATTACATATGCAAAGGTTGTAGGGTTCAAGAAGGCTACTAGTAGATGAAATATATTTTTCACAACCACTTATACCTTATAAAGAGTCTGAGTCTCCTAAATTGCAAATTTTATGAGCCCATATTGAGCATCAAGTCCCAAAGAAAATGACAGAAGTCCAAATTAGGTGTTGCCTTTTATAAATTAGAATAATGATGTTAAGTAATTTCTTATGTGATCTTAATGTGTAAAATTTCACAATGTGCTTGCTTTATATTTTTTAAGCATTTGGAAATTGATAAAAATCTTTTTTTTTGCATCCCTTCATGATGGTTCTGATCCATCATTTTTACACCGTTTAAGGAAGCTTTTATAAGATCACCCAATTTATATGGTTACTATTGAACTATCCATACATGCAATAATTTTTGGTTAGAATGCAAGGTATTAACCTATTTGATAGTGCATTCATTACTACGGATTCTAAGATCATAAATGTTGAAATATAGGATTATCCAAAAATATGAATATTTGTTATTTTAAAAGAACCTATTTGTATTTGCATTCAATACTCAAAATAATGATTATGTTTTCCTTTTTCAATAAGAAAAATATTATGCTATATATGATGATTATAAATATGGAAATAGTAGATGACATCATTAAAAAATAAGGAAATATGATATAGTGAGTGTTTTTTTGTCCTACCAATATCTAGTCGTCATACTATTGTTCATTTGTTATTGCTATCAATCATCCTTGTAAACGTTTAGATAGTTTATGCTATTACCATTGTAACTAATTGTGTCGATACTTGTAGCATTTCATTTATTACTTTTTATTAAGTATAATATTTTCACTTATATTTAACAATGTTTATATATTGTTTATCTTCTAATGATCTAGTGTATTCTAGTTGACAATTAATAGGTAATATAAAGTCTGTGTGGCACAAATTGAAGTCTATGCTACATGTAATTTATCTTTTCTACAATATAATTTAGCACTTAAGCAGAGGAGCCATCCATCTCACCATATTACTTGATGAATGAAATTTACCCAAACTCGAATCTTTGACATCCACTCACATCAAACATTAAATGCTAGAGCACAAATTGAACAAGTGGATTGATTTAATTTGTAGAATATTTACATAATTATATTCTTTTTTCTTAATATCTTGGATAGTTTTATTTCCTCATTCGAGTGTTTTAATTAATTCAGTGAATTAGATAATATAACTAAATTTGTGTAATTGAATCATTTGTATCCTTTCCTTTCTGTATGACACTTTACATATAACATTCCCAATTTTGTATTAATACAATATAATATTGTTTAGTTCCTAACCTTTTCTTGTGTTTATATTCTTCTTATTAGTATTTTTGAAATAGTTGTAATCAACTTTCAATTATGGAGCTTCTTGAATAGTTAATACTAGCTTCAAAATACCTCTTTCATGTCTTCCAAATAATAATTTATTATTTATTTTAAACTAGTTGTCACCATGACCAATTTTTGGGCATTTTTGTTCTCCCCTAAGGATAGTTTGTTTTAATTGACCCTTTTAATTTTTGAGGTCCTTCAGGTGGAACACTTCCAACCTGATTACAACCCCTTTCAGAGTCACTCAGGCTCCATTTTTGTGACACCATTTTGGTGATTTCATCTATATTTTCTTTAACAGACCTAGAATCCCTTTCAACCAAATTGACAGGGTCAAACACAGGTGATGAATTAGTATGGGATGGGCATCCTTCACCTAATGGAGAATTATTAATTCATACATCCTCAACAATTTCTTATGCCTTATCTCTAAGTTTAAGTTCACTTCTTTAGATTCAATTATTTTTCAGACTTATTGTTTATCGCATTAGGGTTCATTTCTACGTGACAGATTTCTTTTGGATTATGGGGTAGTTTTTCTGACATGTCTCTCTTTTTTACAAAGGAAACATGCATTGACTCCCCCCATAGTTTCCACCTTACATGTAATCCATTTATCAGGTTTCTTAATTACTACTTCTGCAGGGATATCAACCCCTAAAGAAATAGCCACTAAAACCCTCACATCCATATTTAGGATGGCATTCTTTGACTCTTCAAATTTCATTTATTTCCCTAGATAGGACATCAAATGGGGAAGAAATGGCCAATATTGGGGAGCGAATTCTTTCATTTTTAACCATCTTGGGTAGGACAAAGCCATTACTTCTTCATTAATCATATTTGATGTCTAGGGAATTGCCCTAAAAATTATTTTCGCTATATTCTAGAATGCTTTTTTAATGGCCTTTTCTTGCATGCTATGTTATTTAAAGAATATTAAGAACAAACCCTTTTGGATTAATCTATAGAAAGAGATTTTCATTCCAATCTTTTTATATAAGAGATTTTGGAACCAATCATCCAGGAATTTCCTTGCTGGAGTTTTGTTAACATCTAGAGCTACCAAAAAAAATGCAATTTTATTTAACCTAATTTCTTCATTAGCAATCACATTAACCATTACTTAATTTATGAAAGAAACAATTTCTTGGGGTTTGACAAAGATTCAGTATTGCAAACCCCAATTCACTCTAGCCATTGAAAAGGAAAAAGCAAGGAGAGGACTTTGGGGTAAATAAGAAAACTAGAAAAATTAGTAAATATTCAATATTTCATGAGTATTCCACTGTTCTCGAATCTGCAAGTAAGGAAAATGAAGAAACTATTCTTGGATTCTCAAGTAAGAGAAATTTTGATGGGGTCAAATCCCCCATCACTAAAAGGACTACTTTTCCTACATATAATTTAGGGAAAAGTGGTGTTGCCTCAGAATTAGCTATAGGCAGATAGTCATATGATGAAATAGACATGCAAAAAAGTGAAAGGAGAGAAACCAATGAAAAGAATGGGAACCTATCCATGTCTAACACCAATCCATAAACTAGAATCATTAGTGGTGGTGGATTAGTATTAGACATAGTTAGTGTTGGTAAGCCTAATCTATCCCAAGTAGAGAGTCCTAAAGTGAAATTTGTTAATATTTCCTTCAAAAAAAAAGAGGAGCAAGGATTGAAACTTGAAAGAGTTTGTAGACTATTATAACACCAAGTCCTAAACAAGTAGAATAACCTAATCTTCCTATAGGCATAGATGGCCTAAAAAAGAAACTAAAAAGAGGTAGAAAAACTAGGAATTTTGAGAGGGCTCCTTATACCAAAAGAAAGAATAAAACAAGTTTTAACGAAGAGAGCAATCCTAAATGCTTTGATAGATTCAAGAATAATAAGGATGAAACCCAAAGTATGGAGGATGACAAAACTGAATTGCACTAGTTGGAATGTTATGGGATTAGAATCCTCAAACAGGAAATATATTGTTAGAAGATATTTAATTTTGGAAAATAATGTTGATGCAATTCTCTTACAAGAGGTTAAATCTACCAACTTTACATTAGAGAATAATCTAAGATTCATTTGGAGAGATGCTGCAAATTCATGACCAATCATGAAAGAGGCAAAGGAGGAGCAACCATCCTTCTTGCTTCAAAATGGAATAATCTTGTTATTTATTATGGTTCCTCTCCATGTAATAGAGTAGTATGGGTTATTATTGAAAAAGATAAAAGGAGATTCAGTCTATGTTCATTGTATGCCTCTAATGATTATAAAGAAAGAAGCGAGATGTAGAAATGGATGTGTGAGATGACTAATATTCCCTGGATTATGGGGGGACACTTCAACATGATTGAAAACAAAAAGGACAAATCTAGAGGATTTAAAATAGATTGGAAAGGTAATGAATTTTTTGTGGGAAAAGATGAAATCTAAATTAAAATTTGTATGACCCACTGGAAGACCTAGTCAAACCTATCAAAACTTTGTGTATATGTGGTGCAATTCTCAAAGAGGCTTCAAAAGAATGTATTATTGTTTATATATATTTTATGCTAGTTCACAGATGTCTTCTTTTTTAATATTTTATAAAATGGATCAAGGGTCAAAATCTAACTCTCAACGCTCTTGAACCACTACCTGATTACTGCTAAAGTATTGTTTGCTAACCAGGCCTAGGAGAGGCCTAAATTGGGTAATTAATTTTACCTAAATATAAACTTGTTAAAATATGTTGACTATGTCAACACTATATTCACTTTGTGTGGAATTAATAAATGTATTTTGAATCACTTGAGTCTGATTGAAAGGTGGAACAAAATATAAAGTCTTGGATCTTACTCCTCCAAACTATAGGAAAGAAAAAGGCATTGGATAACATAAATGTTGAGTCAAAATTATAGGATAACCTTCTAAGGTTAGATTGTGATCTACAAGATAACCCAACGAGAGAAGACCATAATGAATATTTGATTAAGTACAAAAATAATTTGAGAAACTTGCAAGCAAAGAAAATACAAGGTATTAAGAAATGAGCTAAATTGAACTGGTTTAATAATGGGGATAAGGGTTCAGGATACCTCTTTAATCTCATAAAATAAAAAAGTAAGAAAGAAGAAATTGGATGTCTCTAGATAGAGGGGACTTTGATTACTAATCCAATAAAAATACAAAATCATTTTTACAAGTTTTACCATAAGCTCTTCTCATCAAAAGAGAATACTGCCCTGGCTCAAAAAGCTAGGGAGGATTGTAAAAATTTAATCCCCAAAGTGATCTCAGGAAGTGATAAGATAAACCTTGGGAAGGAAATTATATAATATGAAATAACTCAGACCATTCTTACCTTTAGCGATGATAAATCCACAAGTCCTAATGGTCTCCCAATTGAATTTTATAAAAAAAATATTTCATGGATTGGTGATGATTTATGTCAAGTTTATAAAGAAGCGTTAGATAAAGGGAATCTAGGTAAGGAAAATAATAAAGGAATCATTAAAATAACTCCTAATGGGGATAAGACGCTAATGAAAAATTGGATTTTGATTACAATGTTAAATGTTTTATATAAAATTCTAGCAAAACTCTTAGCCTTGATACTAAGGGACATCCTACCTTCATTTATTAATTATACCCAAATAGGTTTCATTAAAGGTAGATATATATTAGAAAACTTGATAACAAGTTGGGAAGTGATAGAATGGTCAAAATCTTCCAATCAAAACATTGGGATGCTTCTACTTAACTTTGAAAAGGCCTAGAATAGAATGGCCATTCATCAAAATGGAATTGGAATCCTTTGGGTTCCCTAAGTAATTTTTTAATTTAGTCAACACTCTTTTATAGGATGCAAATGCCCAGGTAAATGGGACCTTAACAAAGTAGATCACTCTTCAGTGATCAATCAAACAAGGCTTCCCACTAGCTTCGACACTCTTTATAATTGCTTCTGAAGCCATCTATTATTTACTAAATATGACTTAATAAACCCCAAAGTTAAAGGCCTAAAGCTACGTAATGATGATGAACTTATAAATATTCACTTCGTTGATAACACTACTCTCTTTGTTAAGCTAGAGGATGAAAACATTAGTTGCTTAATGCAAAAACTAGATAATTTTTGCGAAGCCTTGGGGGAAAAAATCTCCAAAGAAAATTCTATAATGCTAAGTTGGGATCTCAACTCTCCTAAGTGGTTTAGAAAATACAAATTTTTGTGGGGGGAGCTAATAACCAAGTAAGGTATCTAGGAATACCATTTGCGATCAACACAAATTTAAAAGATATGTGGGATTGGGTTAAAACTAACATAGAAATAAAACTTGATAATTAGAATAAACACTATATTTCTCTAGCAAGGAGAATCCAAGTGTGACAGAAAATTCTCTCCTCCTATACTCTCTACTACTCTTCTGCCTGGCTTTTTTGTAGCTAACGGCTGCAAGAAGTTTAAAAAGAAAAGACAATTTCAATGGTCTGATGGCCATGTAACAAAAAAAGGCATGTCATGAACTGGGAATGGTGTTGCTTAGGCAAGGACTTTAAAAGGCAAGGTATTTCCCTGGCAGTCAAGTGGAATCTTAACTTTTTGATTGGAAATGAACTATGGAAAGTTTTATTAAGAAATAATATAATAAAAGTTATCCCCAAAAAACCTAAGAATTGGAAAGATTTTCCCTTAATTGATATTCTTATAGGACAACTACCTATCTCTCTTAGTGGCTCAAATATCTCTAAATCCATATGGAAATCATGGGAGAGTGTAAGAATAATGTTAAGCAAGGACAAGGAGCAAGGTAAAATCCATCTTAACTCCTCACTATGGTGGAACTTAAGCCATAGAGGGAAACCATTTGCTCTAATATAGGGATGGTTAGCCAATTCATGGGCAAAGAAAGGAATAAAATGTTTTAACAATATTATTGATAAGGATCGGATAATGGCTTGGCTTGCTTTAAGCACTGAGTACGGTCTACCAGCCACTCAATGGAGAACATACTCGGTATTGAGAGAGGCCACCAAATCCTTTCATTTCATTGATAATATCAAGAAATTTTGTGCAAATGGGATTTGTAATACCTTGGAGGGATACAAATGGATTGAGGGCACATATATGTTAAAGCTAAAACCCAAAATTATATACAATTCTATGACTGATTCAAAGGCTATTATCAAACATGTTAATGACCAATGTAAACTTAAGTAAGATGAGAAATTTTGGAAAATAATTTTTAAATGGAATTGGAATAATGCGGTGGAACCCAAAAAATCAAGTTTTAAATGGTTGTTACTATTGTAAAAACTTCCTATCTCTTGTCATGAGTCAAATATAGAAGTTTGTTCTTATGTAGGAAACCTAATAACAGTAATCACATCTTCTTTTATTGTTTCTATGCATAGGAAGTTTGGATGATGTTTTGTTCGGATTTGAAAGGATGGGGGGAATATAAAATATCAAGTTTAAAGAAATTTTAACAAGGCAAATAGAAGGACTTAATAAATCTATGATTTTTTTTAGTTACTATTTTCTATTGAAATTTTATGGATGTTATGGAAAGCAACAAATGAAGAAAAAATTCAAGGTAGGATGAGAGTTCTTACTTTCCTTGCAAGTAATAGTTACTTTGGAGTTATCAAAATCAAATTTTACTAAGCTAATGAAGAATGATAAGGCTGAAATATATAAAGAGGAAATTAAGTATGCCAAGCACTAGCCCTTTGACTCAAAAAATAATAGACCTTTCAAAGAAGATTATCTAAAATTTAAAAGGAAAGATAATAACAAGTATAGTCTAGAGACACTGAATAAGGATTCGGGACTACAAGGGCCAAGGTTTCATGTGTTGGCTTTCAGTTGTTTATTGTGGTTATTTGTCCTTGATGTCAAAACAGATGGTGGTGTGATTTCTTCATAGATAGTTGATGTACATGATAAATCTCAGAGTTCAGCTTTTGATTGTCTTACATATACAGGTGTTGAGTTATGGCATTGGCTTTCAGGTGATATCATTTATATTGTTGATCATTATATTGTTTTGATGAGACATACAGGTGATGATAGATGAGAAATACAGGTGATGACAGATGAGAAATACAAGTGATGACATTTTTAGTGAAGGTATATTTGTGTTTTAGATTTCATGACTACATTTTTATGCTCAATCAGTTTATCAAACTGCATTTATATGCACACAACATTCATGCATTTCTTGGTCCTTACATGATAAGGTGAAAGTTATTATTTCTCTAGCACACATTATATTGTGCTCGAGCTTTACTTTCATATCATTTACTTTTGGTATAAAGTGCAGAGGCATTCATGTGCAGAACTCTTTGGTATTGTTTGGTATCTCAGATAATCTTTTAGAGGTCTTGGTATTCATGTTTATGATCAGCTCACATGGCTTTGACTTGGCATTGTTAGTAATCAGGTTATTCAAAGTAACATTTTATGATTTAAAAGTGGACATTTGCATTTTGTTGGTTTACATGGAATTATCTTGGTTTCACTTTGGTGTTAAATTATACACAAGGGGACATGTTTTATTTTCCCTTGATAGTTATCAGGCCTCTATTGTTTCAAATGGCAAGTGTTTATTTTAAAAGGCAATCAAATGTTATCGGGCTTACCGTATGACATATAGTTCATATTAATTTTATGGGTATCGGCCTTTGTTAAAGACTAAAGTCATATAGTTTATAACTGTTGGCTTTTTCATTGATTTAAGTCTTGTTCAAAAGACCATCGGGCTTATTGTTTTTCACATGTTTGTTTTGGAAACATGTTTTATTAGCATTGAAAAATGATGTGTAAGAGACACATCATCATTGTGGGTTGACTTGGCAACGACATTTTTAACATGTGACTTGGACAGTTAAACAACACAATGATGATTCACTTGACAGCATACGCGGGCTATGATTTGGCACTTGATGACAACATTATATTATCGTGGTCTTGGATTTCAAAATCATTATGTTTTCATTTGTGGAATTCAAATGTCTATTGGTTTTCATTATGAGCTCGAATGTGCAAAAGATATTAGAGTAAACAAATGATTTTGTCTTCATTTTGTTGAAGAACAAACCCTAGCCGCCATAGCACTTACAGTGACAATTTATTGTGTGAGTTTGAGTAGATTCTTCAGGACAAATTCGGGGTATATTGGACAGTATGAGTAGGAGATTCAGTTGGTGGTCTTCTTGTGAGCTGGAAATGGAGTTTTGGTGGGTTTTTGTATGTAGTTTTAAAACTACCATGAAAGGTAACTTCTGTACAAATTTTCTCCTCATTTTTCTAAAGGTGAAAAAGTTAAAAAGAAAGGCATAGTGAGTAGAAAGTAATGAAAGTTTCTTCCATTCTTTTTATGCAATGAAAAATGAAAGTATTTTACTTTCATTTCTGGTTATTTTTCAAAATACATTACAGTTTTTTTTAAAGAAAAGGAATGTCGACTGATTAGTTTCAACTGTATTTGTTAGATTTAATTTGAAACCCTAACTTGAGGGTTTGTTTCTTAACCTAAGGTTTTGCATTATAAGATAAGGGGTTTCAATTCATGCTTGGCATAAAAGAATGGCTATAAGTCATTATTCAGTTGAGAGGTTTTGAAATGAATAACTATTTGTAAATCATTGTATAAATTGTTGGTAAAATCATATGACACAGTGATGAGATGAAATAGTCTGAATAGAGTATTGTTCATTGTAATATCATTCTGTAAAGAAGAAAAGTGGGCTCATATTGCTTTCATCTCTAGTTTTATTACAAAGATTATTTTGAGTTGGGCATTATTGCAAAATCATTTTGTATCCTATTGTAATTTTGTAACTGCAGATAGTCATTGCAATTATAAGGTTCTAATAGGTTGCAATACCTTGAGTTTTTTTATGAAGTTGGTGCTTCAAAAAAGTTATGGGAGTTGGTGCTCCACATTATAACAGAGTTGGTGCTCTTTTGAATGAATAAAAGGATCAGTTTGTGAGTGGTTTTTTATACCCGAAGAGCATTTTTCCACTAAGGAAATCTGTGTTATGTGATGTGCTTTTGTCTCTCATTTTGTTTCATGTTAGTGTGCTCATTCAGTTGGTCAATGCTTTGATACTTTAAGTTTGTTCAATAGATTAATGTCAATTTTTTTAAGTTTGTATACAAAGTAATTTGTACAAATCTAGTCATTAAAAGCTTTCTTTAAAGCAAGATAAAATCTGCATTGAGTAAAGTTGAAGTTTTGTTTCAAAAACATTAATAAGGTTGTTCATAATTTGGTAGAACAATACTATATGGTGCTTTTAACATGAGTTGATTCTCTTGCATATCTTTTTGCAAAGTTTAAGTATCCATGTGTTTGGTTAAATCTTCCACATTGTTTCAAGGTCAAAAATTTAAAATTGTGCTTTCAAAGTCAAAAGTTAAAAATTATATCACTCTAATTCACCCCCCTCTCAAAGTGAATACACTTCCAACAAGTGGTATCAGAGCATAGGGTCCCGCATTAGGTTTAACCACCTAGGATTGATTCTAGTATTGGAAGTCTGTTTGTTTGAAGAATTTTTTTTTTTGTAGTGTTGTGTCTGATATGGACAAAGGTAGAAGGAATAAGGGAAAAAGAAGGTCACAAAAAGACACTTATAACCAAGATTTGTTTGAACCTAGTGTAAGAAGTGATGAAGAAGTGATCATCAACAACAACTCAGAAATGATACAACATTCTATGCATAGAATACCTCAGTTTGAAGGTACCAACTTTAATTTGTGGAAGCATCAGATGGAAACTTATTTGTCCTCCTTAGGGTTTCATGTGTGGGCAATAGTAGAAAGGGGTTGCACTGTATCCCTAACATCTTCTTCCACACTTGAGGAAAATATGGTTCTTGAAACCAATGCTAAGGCTCTAGATGCTATTTTCAATAGTCTGCCAAATGACACTGTTGCTAAAGTTATGCAGTGCAGAGATGCAAAGGAAGTTTGGGACAGATTGATTGAAATATATTAGGATGGTGAGTTGCAAGAAGAGATATCTTTGAAAACTCAAGCAAGTTGTGATTCATATGTAAGTGGTGATTTTGAAAACCCTCATAGTTCTGAAGAAAATTAGTTTGAGTCTAAATATATAGAGATTATAGATGAACATTCAAGTGGCCAAGAAATAAATGAAGTACATCAATTTTTGGATGAAGTAAATTCTGAACAAGAATTAGATGAGCAAGAAAGTGAGCTTGATTTGGAAGGTGAACTTTTGTGTGCTTTAGATATAATTAAACAACTTGGAAGAGAGAACTTGATTTTAAAGAGGAAACTTCAACAAGAAAAGGATATCAAAGATAAGGTGTGTTCAGATCTTATAGAAGCAAAAATCCAAGCTGAAGAAGCTAGAAAGATTGAGGAAGTGTTCATAAATCAACTTAAAGAAAAATAATAGAGTATAGAAAAACTTGAGTTGCAAGTGGTTTTACTAAGGAACATTGATAAAGAATGAAAGCAATTAAGTGATGAAAAAATCAATGAGAGTGGCTCCATGTCTTTGGATAAACTTATTGGAGCACAGAAGGCTCCAAGTGACAAAACTGGTCTAGGCTTAAAGGAAGGACAATGCTCTAAGGTTTAAAAGACACTTAGTACAAAGAAAGATTTAAAATTTCATGATGTTGATTCTGAAACTACAAGAAACAAAAGAGGAGGAAGGAATAGAATGCACAAGTTGCCAGGATCTCACTCTGCCTGGCAAGGAAAGTTGATGAATTATAATTACTCTTTTTCAGGCTATTGTTACTCATGTTTTGAGTATGGCCACAGAGCATCTGAATGTTTGTTCAAAGCAAAGAAAAGTGATAGGCAAAGAAACTATGGTAATGTCACATGCTTCAAGTGTATTCAATTAGGTCATGTTGCAAGAAACTGTGATAAACTATCTCTAAAAGGTAACACAAGATATTATAAGTCTTTGGTTGTATGTTATAGATGTAATGGTTTTGGACATAAAGCAAATTTTTGCAGGGGTCAATGGGAGAAAGCATCTGAAAGCAACAAAGAATCTGATAATCTACTTAAGTCAAGGAAAGAATCATTGAGGGTATGGAAAAGAAAGCAAGAAAAGAAAGAGGAAGAACTAAATCTTGTGCATGTTGCACAAGAACCATTTCTAAGAGTTTAAAAGGCAGTATGAAGATAGGGGGAGTTGATAAATGAATTTTAAATAAACCCCTTTGATATCAAATAAAAGGCAGTTGCATTTGATTGTTTCATAATTTATTTATCATCAGAGAGCAAGTCACAAATTTGTCATATATTTTATTGTGTTCTTCTTGTCTATGCTAGGAATAACAAGTGACAACAAATTAATGGTGCAAATCATCATTTTGTTAGAAGATAATTTCTCATGTAATGTTGTTGTAGTTGATGCTTTATGTTTCTTTGGGAGTGTCCATAGTAAAGGATACTTGTGACACAATTATACCTCCTAGCCATTTGTGGATAAATTTTTATTAGCCTTGCTTTGCTAAAATACATTGATCGACCTTTTGATCTATATGATTGAAGTTTTTGCAACAGAGCATGTGAGCAGTTTAAGGTCTTAACTGAAATCATAATAGAGGTAGTTAGTTGAAAGACATTAACAATAAATGTTGAGTTCTGCAGTGTTGTGGAAAACATGAACAACATAATAAGCATATGTTATATCCATACAAAAGTCAGTTTTTTGGAGTTTTGGTTGTTGGTGTTGACATTGATTATGTTGGTATAGAATATGTGTACATAAATTATATTCTTGAGAACTGTCAAACAACATTGATAGAAGTTTGTACATTCTTGGATGATGAAGATTTCAATATGCATCTAATGATCAATACTTTCTCTTGAAAATTGATTATTACGGAATACTGATTGTTTGGAGTTATATCGTGACTTAAGACTTATGTGCAGATTTTGTATGGTTTGTATGACATAGATTTGGTTGCTTTGTGTCATTTTGTAGTGCTTAGGATGAAAGGAGCTTTAGTGATTGTCTGAAGAGTAAGGTTTTCTACATTATATACAGTATACATGATCTAGATATGATATTTTGACATTAGCAGATTAATTTTATTTGGTATGATGGCATCTACTTGTTTGAAATATGCAAATCTTGTTAGAACATTTGGGCAATGATTCATTTGTCAAAAAATATGGTTGGGACTAATTAGTCATAGGTTGAACTATATTATTATGATGTTCAAAGTTTCATTGAGATATTTCACTCTAAATGTTCATGTATTCAGGGGGAGAAAAGTGTAGTATGTGTTGAAAAATAGTGGTAGCAGGATTCATTGGTTATTTGGCTTTTAGATGTTTATCGTGATTGTTTGTCTTTGTTGACAATGTTAGAAAACCAAGATCACCGCATGCAATACCACATGCAAAAGACATGCAAAACCAAAGAAGATGTTCTGTAAACCTCAAAGTAAAAATGCATTAAAGAGAATCAAATACAAAGAGATCAATCCTTATGAAGGAGATCAAGAAACCCTAAAAGGGAAACCCTAAATGAAACCCTAGTGTGCACACTTAATAATTAATCAATTATTAATGTGCCTAAGTTTAGCTTAAGTAAATAAAGGAATAAGTGACTTAATTAATTAACCAATATGATATAATTAATTAAGTGTAATAACTTATTACTCTAACACCCCCCCTTAAGATGAACTTAGGAAGAAGCTAAAACACTAGAATAAGATGCATGAAAGCAAAGATGGGTCCCGCAACTAGGCCTGGCTAGGTACCCATTTACAAATGCAAAAGGGTAGAGAAGGAAAAAGTTGTGGGACAAAACCCCCCTCCTTGATGTCAAAACAAATGGTGGTGTGATTTCTTCATAGACAGTTGATGTACATGATAAATCTCAGACTTCAACTTTTGATTGTCTTGCATATATAGGTGTTGAGTTATGGCATTGGCTTTCAGGTGATATCATTTATATGGTTGATCATTATATTGTTTTGATGATACATTTGATGAGACATACAGGTGATGACATTTTTAGTGAAGGTATATTTGTGTTTTAGATTTCATGACTACATTTTTATGCTCAATCAATTTATCAAACTGCATTTATACGCACAAAACATTGATGCATTTCTTGGTGCTTACATGATAAGGTGAAAGTTATTGTTTCTCTAGCACACATTATATTGTGCCCGAGCTTTACTTTCATATCATTTACTTTTGGTATAAAGTGCAGAGGCATTCATGTGCAAAAGTCTTTGGTATCGTTTGGTATCTCAGATAATCTTTCAGAGGTCTTGGTATCATGTTTATGATCAGTTCACATAGCTTTGACTTGGAATTGTTAGTAATTGGGTTCTTCAAAGTAACATTTTATGATTTAAAAGTGGACACTTGCATTTTGTTGGTTTACATGGAATTATCTTGGTTTCACTTTGGTGCTAAATTATACACAAGGGGACATGTTTTATTTTCCCTTGATAGTTATCGAGCCTCTATTATTTCAAATGGTAAGTGTTTATTTTAAAAGGCAATCAAATGTTATCAGGCTTACCATATGACATATAGTTCATATTAATTTTATGGGTATCGACTTTTGTTAAAGACTAAAGTCATACAGTTTATAACTGTTAGCTTTTTCATTGATTTAAGTCTTGTTCAAAAGACCATCGGGCTTATTGTTTTTCACATGTTTGTTTTGGAAATATGTTTTATTAGCATTGAAAAATGATGTGTAAGAGACACATCATCATTGTGGGTTGACTTGGCAGCGACATTTTTAACATGTGACTTGGACAGTTAAACAACACAATGATGGTTTACTTGATAGCATATGTGGGCAGTGATTTGGCACTTGATGACAACATTATATTGTCGTGGTCTTGGATTTCAAAATCATTATGTTTTCATTTGTGGAATTCAAATGTTTATTAGTTTTCATTATGAGCTCGAATGTGCAAAAGATATTAGAGTAAACAAATGGTTTTGTCTTCATTTTGTTGAAGAACAAACCCTAGCCGCCATAACACTTACAATGATAGTTTACTGTGTGAGTTTGAGTGGATTCTTCAGCACAAATTTGAGGTATATTGGACAGTATGAGTAGGAGATTTATTTGGTGGTCTTCTTGCGAGTTGGAAACGGAGTTTTGGTGGGTTTTTGTATGTATTTTTAAAACTACCATGAAAGGCAACTTCTGTACAATTTTTCTCCTCATTTTTCTAAAGGTGAAAAAGTTAAAAAGAAAGGCATAGTGAGCAAAAAATAATGAAAGTTTCTTCCATTCTTTTTATGTAGTGAAAAATGAAAGTATTTTACTTTCATTTCTGGTTATTTTTCAAAATACATTATAGTTTTTTTTAAAGAAAAGGAATGTCGACTGATTAGTTTCAACTGTATTTGTTAGATTTAATTCAAAACCCTAACTTGAGGGTTTGTTTCTTAACCCGAGGTTTTGCATTATGAGATAAGGGGTTTCAATTCATGCTTGGTATAAAAGAATGAATATAAGCCATTATTCAGTTGAGAGGTTTTGAAATGAATAACTATTTGTAAATCATTGTATAAGTTGTTGGCAAAATCATATGACATGGTGATGAGATGAAATAGTCTGAACATAGTATTGTTCATTGTAATATCATTCTGTAAAGAAGAAAAGTGGGCTCATATTGTTTTCATCTTTGGTTGTATTACAGAGATTATTTTGAGTTGGGCATTATTGCAAAATCATTTTGTATCCTATTGTAATTTTGTAACTGTAGATAGTCATTGCAGTTATAAGGTTCTAATAGGTTGCAATACCTTGAGTTTTTTTATGAAGTTGGTGCTTCAGAAAAGTTATGGGAGTTGGTGCTCCACATTATAACAGAATTGGTGCTCTTTTGAATGAATAAAAGGATCAGTTTGTGAGTGGTTTTTTATACCCCAAGAGGGTTTTTCCACTTAGGAAATCTTTGTGTTATGTTATGTGCTTTTGTCTCTCATTTTGTTTCATGTTAGTGTGCTCATTCAGTTGGTCAATGCTTTGATACTTTAAGTTTGTTCAAAAGATTAATGTCAATTTGTTTAAGTTTGTATACAAAGTAATTTGTGCAAATCTGGTCATTAAAAGCTTTCTTTAAAGCAAGATAAAATCTGCATTGAGTAAAGTTGAAGTTCTGTTTCAAAAACATTAATAAGTTTGTTCATAATTTGATAGAACAATACTACATGGTGCTTTTAACATGAGTTGATTCTCTTGCATATATTTCTGTAAAGTTTAAGTGTTCATGTGTTTGGTTAAATCTTCCTCATTGTTTCAAGGTCAAAAATTTAAAATTGTGCTTTCAAAGTCAAAAGTTAAAAATTATATCACTCTGATTCACCGCCCCCCTCTCAGAGTGAATCCACTTCCAACATCATAAAAATCAAGATGAAGAAATGATAGTGGAAATATAAGATCCAATTGTGATTTATCTAACTTACAACCTCTATTGGGGTATGATGACATAAACAGCACAAGTGAAAGCAGAAATGACTGTAATTCCCCTCCAGAGAAAGTTGTGTAATAGATAATAATATAAAATGTAAATTAGTAATAGGATATATAATCTTGTTTTGGCCTTGTATGGAAATTTTCAGTTTGTATGAACTCTGATGTATAAACCTAGTTGGGGTTGTTTATGATATAATATAATTAATACAAAGAAATAGTTATCACCAATGTTCAACATGGTACATACACATCTCAAAATTCCTTTAGAAACCTATGTTGATATTTAGGATACCAACTTCCTACTAATCTTTTATAAGTAAGGTTATGCCATATAACATGGTAGGGCAACCATATATTTCAATTTTTATTTCTTGGTAAATTATGGAAGAGGTCGATAAGGATTAATGCTACGTGGTTGAGTTTATACAAAATTCTTAAGATTAGTGTGTCTGAGTCAAGTTGGAATGCACCTATTTCTATCTACACATTTTTTTAACATTCCTTAATCCATAGCCAAAATAAGATCTTTGGAAGGGGATATGAGCATCTATTATAGCATAAATAATGAATGTATTTTGTAAGATATTGTGGCCTCAAATACTTTTTTTTTATGAGTAGGCACCATATCTATATTATATTAATAAAAGGTAAAAATACATATTCACAAAAAAAGATGGGTGGTAAAAAGGAACACCTTGAGAGTCACATGGGCAAAGCCCAAAAATTCATAAAGTCACGGGCCAAATCCAGGAAGTAGAGAACATTATAAACACAATAATAAAGAAAGTCGCTAAGCGGCCATTGTAGTGCCAGCAAAGGGTGGTGGGTCCTTGTCATCTGATTTTCCCCATACAATAGTGGGGTCCAGAGTGATGTCAACTGTATCCTAGCCATTATCATCTTTGTCTTTATCTTCACACGGGATAAATCGCCAAATCCAAATGTGGAATCCATTTAGAAGTATTAGTTGGCCAACCAGAACCGCCTCTAGGAGCTCCACCAAAAGGCTACCCAGAAACACCACTACCACCCCCTGCCACTTGTCCAGAAGGCCACCTCGAGTCAACCCGAGGAGAAGGAGAGGGCAACTTCTTGCAAAGATGAGAGTCATAGTGAGGAGGAGCCTAAGAATGGGGCGAGCCTGAAAGTCCTTGGTAGAACCACTTCTCTGTCAGCCCCGTAAAGGTGATTGACCCTAGGAAGAAGTGGAAGAGGGAGGCACACAAGCCATGATGCAGGGGGCATTTCCCTAGTGGTCCAGTAGCTTCTAAAGGTGAGAAAATTCAAACACAAATTTATTGGTTTGCACTTGAATTTGCAAAATCATGTTAAAACAAATAATAGCTTTAGAATATAAAGAAACATTTTTTACCAATCTGGCTATGAGAAAAAAATGTAAGAATTTTTGTCTTTCCAAATACTAAAGAATATTTCCACCCTAAAAGTGTGTCAAATCTAGGTATACTTAACAGGGAGCTTGGGAGAGTCTTCCAACAACACCATATGCCAAGAAAAAGGCTTCGACCGAAAGGGCCAAAAGAATTCATGAATCCAATTCCACCATTGTTGAGCTCTAGTACAAAACCAAAAGTAGTGCTTAAAAGACTCGACCTACCCACAAAAAGGACAACGAGGGTCCTAGCCGCCCAAGTGGGAAAGTCGAGACCCCACTGTAAGCCTTGGAAAAGAATACACCAAGCAAAGTGGGTGAGCTTGGGATCAATAATGGCAGATCAAGTAGCAAAAAATCTCTTTTGCTAAACAAACACTAAGGACTAGAGATGCCACCTCTGGTTCAAATTATTAATCATCGAATAATGGGGAGAGATTCGTTGATAACTAAGTTGAGGCTTATAGTTTCTAAAAGGGGTGTTTGGAAACCACTTCTAATCCTTCCACCAAGGCTTAGTGGAACAAATTCCCACTTTATGGAGCATATCAACTGGGATGGCATTCACTAGAGCATCAAAATTTTCACGGTCATGGTTCTATCAGCCAAATTTGGTTTGAAAGACTCCCAATGTCATAATACTCATCGTGGGTCTGTGAAACAAATCTTGAGGGGTTTGAACACCCTTTTTGTGGAACTTGAGAGCCTCAAGTCAAGGCACCTTGGTCAAAGGTCAACCCATATGAACAAAGAGAGGATACCACCAAATATTCTATTGATTGAACGAGAGCCCATCTTTGAATCCAGTACCAGTCCAGTCAAGCCAGGGTTTGACAGCCTCCCAAGCTCGCCAAATACTTTTGGCAACAAAAGTGCCCATGATTTGGATGTGCTCCTTCATGATGATAAGGGTTTTTAAACTAATGCCCTTCCAGGAAGGTCTATGAATGGGATATCCCGCCTCGATACAATCCCTAAGGATAATTTTTTAGGTCTCATTACCATTGAGATCATGAATAATCCATTTAACATAAAGAGCAGTGCCTTGTCGTTGAGTGGAGAGAAGGCCAAGCCCACTAGAATCTCTGGGGAGGAAACAAAACTCCCAAGAAATGCAGTGAAAGCCTCTATGAGTCTCAAAGGAGACCCAAAGAAAATCTCTGAGCAACTTTTCCATCTTCACAAAAGAGGCCTTAGAAGGAGCCCAACAAGAGGAGTAATACACATGGGTCACAACCAAAATTTTAGAACACACTTGAAATTTACCAGCCAGAGAGAGCGGCTTGGTAATCCACAATGCCAGCTTTTGCTCAATGCAAGAGAGAACTACTTGCTAGAGATCAGCGGAAGAGGCCTGAAAGGCAAAAGGGATGCCAAGAAATCTAAAGGTTTCTCTTGGAGCAATCCATTTACACCCAAACTATTGAATCCAAAGAGGACTGGGAAGGACATACTATTTGTAACATAGCATTTTGTGCCACTAGATGGTAGAACTAGAGGCTAAAAAAAATGTCTCAAGACAACCAAGGGTAGCTTTGACATTATTTTCTTCTTTCAATAGGGTGAGAAAGGAATCATTGGTAAAATTTCCATTGACAAGTTGAGACTATGAATCAGGCAAGGAAATTCCCGGACAAGTCCACAAGAAACAAAATAAGCAAGGATGTAGCTAAAACCCTCAACAACCAAAACCTATAGCGAGGGAGCAAGTAGGAAGACCTGACAGATGGAGCAAAAGAAACTGAAGGATTGGGACTAGCTACCATTAATGGTGATGTAAGCTGAAGCCTCAAAAAACAACATTTTAATAAACTAAATGAAATTAGGGCCAAAGCCCAACGTAGAAAAAATGGCCTAAATGAAAGGCCACTCAATGCGATCATAGGCTTTAGCAAAATCAATTTTTAGAAATATGGATTTTTTATTAGAACGTCTCACCCATTCCATACCTTCCTAGACAACAATTATGTTGTCCAAGATGAACTTGGATTTAATGAAACCAATTTGCTCAGGGCGCACAATTTGAGGCAAAAGGTGACACATTTTTAAAGCAAAGGATTTGGTTATTATTTTGTAGGAAACATTAAGGAGCATAATGGGCCACCAGTTACAAATATCCTTGGGATCACCAAATTTAGGTATAAATTTTATATTGCCTTTGCTGATGAGATTACCTAGGGAGTTAGCATAAAAAGCTTCAAGGAAAACTTTATGCAAATCACCTCCCACACAATCCCAAAGGGATTTGTAGAATTCACATGGGAACCCATCAATTCTCGAGGCTTTTTCATCAACCATTGTGCTCATAGCTTCTTTGAGGTCTTCAATCATGAATAATTGCTCACATAAGGCTTTCTGGGTTGTAGAGATCCTGTTTGGCACAACAACAAGGCAATCCTGGAGTGCATTGTTTTGCACTAGTGTGTAGATTTGGGCAGTGAACGATTTTTCATAGTTGCCTAACAAACTCTTGGAGAATATCAGGTAGCTCGGTGAGCACATTAATGCCATCTTTGATCCGTTTGATGCCATACAAAGAGTGTCTGGCTCAAAGAGCTAGAAATAATTGCTTCAAGGCACAATCCCTAATTTTGAGCCAATGCAATCTAGCTTTGATTTGTGCCCCTCTGACTGCATAATTATCAACCACTTGCTTTTGATGTCTCAAATTTGTGACCCTGACTTGTAGAGAAGGGGCTAAGGGGTTAGCTGCTAAAGCCTTTGTGGCTTTACAAAGATCATAAGTGGTTTCTTCATAAAACCATCTGCAAAAAATGACTAGTTGGTTCCCATAGATACGAAGAAACCTCGTGATACAAGTGATGGCATCATTCCACCACTTGATCCACTAGTTGAGCAGATAGGTCTGCATTCAAAATTCCAAAAAGTTCTGATGTGGGCCAACATGGGCTAGTGATTCAACAAAGAAGTATTTAAGAAAAATTGGGTCTTACTAGCACGAGGCATACCCACTTTCCATTCAATGCAAAAAAGGATGGGGTAATGATCTAACAATGTCACATCCACTAATGGCTTGAACACAAGTGGAGAAGAGCTGGCAAAAGAAAAGAAAGATTGCATGGAGATCATGGCATGATCAAGGCATTTAAAAACCCTATCAAAACTAGCTCAAAAATTGCACCAAGTATGCCAGAGAGAATGGAAGTGGCGGCGACCAATATTGAGATCGAAAAGACCCAATTTATTTTGCATGTAAAACTAAGCTTCTCTTTTGCCAGTTTCCCATCTAAATGGAAGAGTACCATCTTTTTCATACACTGCCTCAACCATTTTGAAATCCCCACAAAGAAGCCAAGCCACAACTAGCAATGAGTTAGCAATCCATCACTAGAGAAGAGATCTTTCAACAACATCATTTGAGGCATAAACATTAATAATCCCAAAGGAATGATTACCAATGTTTAGTAGAATCCAAATGAGTCAGTGTGTGGGATTAGACCCATGATCAACCACACAAGTGTTCCACCATGGGGAAAAAAGGGTGACAACACCACCATGTCCAACCTCATGATCATAGCAAAAAATCTTGATGGCTGGCCAAAGAGTTTAGTGAGCAAAGGAGAGCAAAAAACTAACAAATTTAACTTCCCGAAGACACAAAACATCAATACTAGCATAATTTTGAAGAGTATCCCTAACAAAATACTTCCTAGAGAGGTCGGTTAGACCTCAAAAATTCTAGGAAAGAAAATTCATGTTAAAATCTTGACCATTTCATCAGAACATGACTCTTCCATAGAGGAATAGCGATTCTGCAAAAATTATGGTGGGACTATCCCAATTTGAATGGGAAGAGATGAATGTCTCCATTTTTCTTGAACATATTCTCCTTCTTCAAGAGGTCGAGAAGGGTTGTGTGATCTCCTATGGGTTCCCAACATGAGAGGAGATGCAACCAATTGAGCTATCATCACAGAGGCAGGATGAGACATGGAAGAGGGCCTTGGCCGAGCTAGAATATTATTAGAAGCAACTTGGGACTCTTTCCCCTTCACAAAAGGGTTTGAAACTTCTTATGGCTCAAGGGTTTTGGAAATCACCCCTAAGCCAATGAACTTGTTTTTTCAATTGGTAATTGTTGTTTATTTTTCCTATAGTTTGGTGGTAGACCCTTCCGCTTGGCAAGGCTTGTCGGCTTCTCATGGCGGAGATTGAGTGCGGGGGACTACAAGAGGGAAATCCTTGATCTTATGATGCCTCAACTACTTTGGTAATCATGTATGCAAAATTAAGAATCATAGAAATGGTAAATGATTTGTTTGGAAAAATACCTCAAACAAATACAAGTAAAAATATGAAACATAGACAAGGCATGTGAAATAGTTGAGATCATTTCCCATGGTATGAAAACATAGACAAGGCATGAGAAATATTTGAGATAATTTCCCATGGTTGTCCATTGCTCTTTGCAGGTTTGTTACAACTTATGTGTTGTGTATTCCTTAACCAATTGTAAAACTATCAATATTTTTTTTAGTTTTGGTGATTGTCCACTTTAAAAAATAGGTGTATAGTTGTAGACTCCTTGGATGATTGTTGCAATATTTGTGAGTGTCCTGCATTGAGAGTCTCCTACAAGTTGGTTGTACCTTAACTAATACACAACCAATCATGTGAGTAGAAAATAATTAACCATATTTTATAATATTCATTTTGTTAATGTTTGATTTAAGATTTGATTCTACTCTATTCTAAGTTATTCCATGCATATTGCAACTAGAAACTATTCTTGTTTTGACATTATGCCATTACAAACTATTTTTGCAGTCTTAGACAAGGATTGAAGTTTCACTGCAATCTGTATTAGTTGGTAGTATTTTTATTGTGAATATTCAATTTTAAAAGTAGTTAGATTATTTGTTTTATGCTATATATTTTTTCACACATTAGATTTGTGATATATAGTTAGGTTTCAAAGAGGAAATTACAGAAGTGTTTACTAAAGGAGTTCAAATTTATAGATATGTAAGTCACATATTCATCTAAGGGATGTTGGAGTGTATCTCAAAGAGCTTCAAATTCATGTACACCATTTTGTATATAATATATGATAAGAAATTTGAATTTCCATAAATAATCACATCATCAACATGTCTAAACAAATTATTTACACCCTAAACAATCACGTTATCATTTGTCTAAACACACAAGTAGAGACAATTTTCCCTTCAAATTTGATTTTACTTCCATTATAAGCAAAGACAGTTACAACTATGTTTCATCTACCATTTTTCCAATAGGCTGTGAAAAATTATCAAAAATCTTTGTTATAAATTTTACCACAAAAAAATACCCATTTTAACTTTCTAATGCCAACTCCTAAAAATCTATAGGTACGATATAAACCACTATAAAACTAGTTTTTATTATATGTTTTTAAAAAATGCATTCATATGGTTGATATTTTATTTAAAGCATTTTCAATTACACTACTAAGAGACTAAGGATCAAATCACAATAGCAACAATGATAAAAGGATTTTCCCCTACTTTGTTGAGAGTGACACATAACTACTTGTAGAGTGCAACTAACATAACCTCTACCTTTCACTTAGTTACAACCTTTGTTGAATCCTTTCTTTCCCCTCTTGATGATTACTCCCACCATGATAGGGAATTTTTTCTTACAACAACCATTTCATGTTTGTACTTAATGTGAACTTAATTTATAAGTTCAAGGTTAAAAAAATATTTTTGGAGTAAAAAAATTCTTGCAAAGCTCTTACAAAGATATCAAATATGTGGTTTTCATATTCATATTTGAATTAGGCTAAGGAAATTCAAATATTTGTACAATTAGTGGCATTTTTATTGAGTTGGGTTTAGAAACTTAAGCATTTGAATAATTTGTGGCCCTTTATTATTTCTAATGAGTTAGGGAACCTAGTCATTTGAATAATTTATGGTTAGGTTTATGGAAAATTCAATCAAATTAATGTCAAGACCCACAACATGTTGAGTAATAAAGGAGCTATGTACAATATGGGAGGATAATAGCTAGTTTTTATTTGCTCGACACATCACAAAAAAAATACATATATTTATAAATATAAATGAACCATATCACAACCCACATTACTTATATTAGTTTTTATTGGATTTACATAAGATGCCATAAAGTTTATGTTTTTTTATTTTTTAAATGTCATCACTTCACTTATAAATTAATTTATAAAATTGTATTGAATATTCATTTGCTTCAATAGTAAAATAGAATTCAAATTTCAATTCACCCATCTAAACAAAACTACATATTACTTGACAATTAGGCATGAAATCTTACATCGTTAGATATGACATGTGGAGTTTACCATGATGTAACTCATAAGAATAACAATTAATTTATCCTAGGCCTCAAATTTAAGCACTAATCTAATTAATTATTTTTAGTAATAAATATGTACCAGTTCACTAATTATTTAATAGTAGCATATAATTTATATTTTATGAGTATTATAATCTTTTAGATGTGAAAATTATATTTACTTGTTCCACTTGTGTTTAAAGTACACTTTGATTTTATAACCATTTTATAACTACAAATAAGGTCTTTCAAGTATGTAATGCCCCAAGCCACGAACCTAGGACATTAGCCAACCGAATAATTTTTTGAAAGAACATCACTAATGATTAAGATATGACAATGACATGTAGCATTATTCACAAATGTGCATACAAGTATTGTATCAAACAAAACAACACACATAAGAAAACATCACCATTGCTCCAAGAAAGGTGGCACAAGTGGAAGACTAACAAATCATGTGACAAAGCCACCACAATGAACTTATGAAAGAATGAAACCACTCCATAAAGACAATTGAGCTCTAAAACATGATCATGTTCTCCTATGAACACAAAACCAAGGTATGATGATGGTATTGTCTCTCTCAAATCCACACCATAACACACTCAATCACACTCACAAGACCAAATGAAACCTATACAAACAATATCATAACTAGGTGATATCACATCTTGACTAGATGACACGATCATTGATTTCTCAACCAAGGAGTAGGATGAGCATAAAAACTACCTCCAATCCACAAAAAAATTAAAACAACATCCAAAAACAAGTGAAAAACCTCCACAAGAGGTTGCTTAACTAGGAGGTACAAGCCCTCCACCAACTGGATTAATAATGGATCATTCTCTTATGCTCATGCTAGCACTCTAGGAGATCTCTTGGTATGTCATAGACTATTCATCGTGGTTTATTTTAGTTACCCAATGAAGGTTAATTAATACTTAATTTAATAAATTATACTCATTCTATCCTCAAACTACTTGAGATCTCGATAGATATTAGAAGCCACTTGTTTCCTACACCATATAACTCAAATCCTAGATTCATCACGCCAAAACACTCTTTGGATGTGGCATGGAAACCAATGTGCAAAAGTGGGATAACATAATAAACATGGTCCCAAAAGATTACAAATATAAAATTAAGATAGAGGTTTTCTCCCATTAAAACTCATTTGAAATCATTCCAAATTTATCAAATTCTAAAATTACTTTTCAATGTAAAGCCATGAAAATTCCAAACCACCATTGATGAATATTTAAATTTTAAACATTTTTTTATGGAAACAAGTCAAATTACATAGATGTCAACATCTATGCCTTTATATAGTGGATTGCAATAGCTTGAGGTAGCATACATCTAAACCACAAGTCACCTTTGACTAAGTAGCCATGTGCAAGGGGATCCAATCTGTTAGTCACCCAGGGGTTAAGAATCTAGCCTAAACACACCTCCAAAGGTTTGAACCTTGGTGGGTGGCTTCTAAATCACATACTATCATCCTCACCAACTGTGTTCAATCAATTGAGCTACAAACCTTTGACATTTTCAAATTTGAAAATTTCAACAAATTAAATATACCCTTTGGGTTCAAATATGCACAACTATACTCTTTTGTAACAAAATTTTGATTTCTTATTTTTTGCATTAGCTATGCATAAAGTGAATATTAAAAAGCAAACCATAACACTAAATTAACTCAATGAAAATGAAAGAAAATTAATCTAGAAAAAAATCCCTATGCTTCCATGAGAATACAAATTCAACAAACATGGAATGAGAGAGCTCAAAATAAAATATTCGAGGTGAAATTACCTTGATTTTGAATCACATAAATATCAATTTTATTCAGTTATCTTCCAAAATAAAGAGGCAAATCAAATTGTAAAGCAATCCTAATTTCAATCATTTCCTTGCAATTCAATTCTCAAGCACAAGCAATCCAATTCCAAATAATTTCAACAAATTTCCACTTTTAAAGAAGGAGGCTTCAAGAGAGCCCTTCCTATAAGAAATGCAAGAATCCAAAAATACAACTAAGTCTTTTTCCTTTATTCCCTATTTTCCTTTTTAATTTTTTTCTTCTTTTAATTCTTATTTCTCTATTTTTTTTCACAAATAACATTTGCAAATAACTTAAAATAATTATATTCCTCTTCCAAAGGATAAATGGTATAATTCAAATTACTTATTCTAAGCAATTTAAATAATTCATATTAGCTTTTTTTTTTAAATAAATATTTTCTAGTCATATTTAAACTAATCATAAACATTTAAATATACTTCTTAACACATTTAACTTATTTTCCCCTTTTTCAATTCTTTGAGTTCACAACATATCTCATGGCATTAAAATGTAAGGGTTTAACCTTCAAAGTCTAATTGAATGCAAATAGAAATACCTAACCACAACCAAAATAACATATTTACAAGGTTTTCCACGACACACAAATTCCTAAATCACTATCAATTTGTCGAAAACAAGGTGAAGGAAAGCTACTATATGAACTTATGAATGTGAATTTAGATCTGAAAATCAAATTACCAAATTAGAAATAAACATGTGATTGAAGCAAACATCACAATATAAAAATCAACAACCAAAATGTGACACCAAATTTACTTGGAGAAACCCTTTTGAGAAAAAACTCCACCCGAGAAAAGAGGACAAGTATTATTAATCTTCCAATGAGAGTACACAATAATACACTTGACTTTAATGATCTCTAATCAACTCGACAACACCCTGTTACCTACAAGAAATCAATATGAAACTACCATCCCATGGCTTCAATTTATAGAAATTGTGGGAGGTAAAACCACAAATGGTAAACCAAAACAAGAGGCACAAAACCACCTACAAAAACCCACACCCCTCTTCTTGGAAATCCAAAAGACATAATAGAATATTAATTGGATATTCAAGACTCTCACATGGGCACCAAACCCATAGCCTATCCAACTCCTTCCTTTTTGGATGCTTGGATGACCTTTCCACTTTTTGATGGAACACCAACAAACACCTTTTCTTCTCCAATCTTGAAAGACTCGTCCAAAACCTTTCATATTCCATTTTGGATGCCTAGGAAATATTCCTTATCCGTATTTGATGTGTAACCTCCATTGAAAATAAATCCTCTCTTTAAAATAGAATTACAACATTGTCAAAATTTAATATTTTTCTCTCATGTCCCCTAGAACACATTCCAAGGAATGTGGAGACATACAAATGAGATAGGATTACAAGTTTAATGTCAACTTATCCTAACATTCTCCCACTTTACATTATACATTGTAATTACATCCAAGAGATATAAAACAAAAAAATCAAGTACAATGATCAAGGTCCATGGCCTTCGTACACCAAGATAACTTAATTATAATCACTGGCTTTGTAAGAGAATCTGCAGCATTATCCAAAGTGTCAACATTTTATATCAATACCTTACCATTCTCAACCACCTCTCACACAAAGTGATATTGAACATTAACATGCTTATTATGAGCATGATACATAGGATTTCTGGTCAAACAAATACCACTTTGACTGTCACATCCAATCCTCAATGTCCTGCAATCAAAACCAATTCCATTACCAAGCCTCTGTAACCATACTGCCTCCTTAGAAGCATGTGTAGTAGCCACATACTCTTCTTCAATGGTGGAAAAAGCAACTGTGGGTTGCCTCTTATTCATCTAGCTCATGGCTCCTCCAAACAAAGTAAATACGTAGCCATTAGTAGACCTTCGACTATCCAAGTCACCTACCCAATCTGCATCAACAAATCCCTATATGTCCAATGAATTGTCCACATCATCAGTACCATGATAAACCAAATAGTAATCAGAAGCACCTCGCAAATATCTAAACACCCTCTTCACAAAAGTCCAATGCTCTCTACCATGGTTAGACATAAACCTGCTTAGAACTCCCACTGCTTGGGCTATATCTAGTTTAGTGCAAATCATTGCATACATCAAACTCCCAACGACACTAGCATAAGGAACCATAGACATATCCTCGACATCATCATCATTTTAGGACACATATAATATCAACTTAGTACCAACCAAAAATGGAATACTAATTGGTTTACAATCATGCATTTAAACCTCTGCAAAATGGTATCAACATACTTACTCTGACTTAACCAAAGCTTTTTGTGAACCCTATCTCTTATGATTTATATCCCAAGAATATATTTTGTAGCCTCCAAGTCCTTCATATCAAATGTGCCAGAAATTTGTGCCTTGAGCTCACTAATCATCACCTTGTTGCTACCAAAAAACAACATATCATCAACATACAAGGCAATAATTAGAATTTGATCATCAATAACCTTAATGTAAACACAATGATCCTCCTCGCTCCTAAGAAAAACCAAATTCAATGCAAAAGTTTCAAAGTTTTGGTACCACATCCTGGGTGAATATTTCAAACCATACAAAGATCTCTTCAACCTGCAAACCAATTATTCTTTTCCTTTCACAAAAAAAAATTTAGGCTATTGCATATAAATTTCTTCCTCAAGATCCCCATGCAAGAAAGTAGAACTCTAACATCCATTTGCTCTATCTCAAAATCACAAGCAACGACAATAGATAATAGGAATCTAATAGAAGTTAATTTAGCAACATAAAAGAAAATTTCACTAGGATCAACTCCCTCTCTCTGGGACTATCCCTTAGCCACTAGTCTGGTCTTTTACCGCTCTAACCAACCATCTGCTCCAAATTTATTTTTAAATACCCACTTGCATCCAATGGGCTTCCTTTCATTGGGAAAACTAACAAGATCCCAAGTGTCACAACTATCCAAAGACATCATCTCCTCCTGCATGGCCTGCAACCAAGACTCACTTTCCTCTGAAGAGAGAACCTCCTTGTAGGATCTAGGTTCATTATCAGTACTCAACAAAGCAAATACACTACAAAAATTGGATGGGATATACCTTCTATTATTTTCTTCAATTGAAGATTCTATTCTTTATTTTTATTTTCTTCTATTGTCTTTATATAGTATATAAGATAGGTTATAATCCGGTGCTTTTATGTAGTAGATAATATTCTCTTGTCTTTTTGTTTCTATTTAATCTTATTATTTCTATGTTTAGTTAGAAAGTATTTGGTTTTGTTCAAATATTTTTTATTAATTAGTTAGTTTTTTTAATGATCTAAGGTAATTTAATTAGTTTGATTTTATTTGTATAGTTTTTGTTATATTTAATATTATGATATTTAATTAGTTAGATTTATAATGTTATAAGGTATTGTAACTAGCTAGTTCTTTCTATTAATTAGATTGACATTTTATTGTTTATTTTGTTTTTTCTCTTGGTTAGTTAGATTAGCATTTTAATCTGGTGTTCAATTTTGTCTTTAGTTTTATTGGTCTTTTTATCCTGGTTTATTTTCCCTATTATCAAGAGATTTGATTCTTATTTTTATTCTATTCTTTACCTTTTAATATTATTTTTTATTGGCATAATTTGACCCCTTGACCTCTTGCTCTCTCTAGTCCTCACCTTTTTATACCTTCAAGTCTGCTACCTATTATTTCACTCTCTCTCTCTCTCTCTTTATTGCTTGCTTATCATCCTAATGATGGATTATGGAGTATGATCCAAAACGTTGATGTAAAAAATTAACACAATTTTAATCCATAAATTGACACTTGATTATCATGGACTGTGGAAATTTAATGCTTTTAATGGGATATACTTGTCAATTGGATTTCATTTCCTTGTGGACCTCCTCAAGGTAGGATTAATGGGCTCTATTTGTTCCTCTTCTTTTGTGTGCTCATCTTACACATCCTCTAAACTATCTGAACCCTCTTCTTCTTCTCCATCCTCAAATCCATCTGGTTGTTCTTCCACATGTATATCTTCTTGCTTTTCAATCTTTGTCTCAAAGTGCACTATCTTTGTCTTATCTTTCTCCCTTGGTTGTTCTTCTCTTGAGTAAGCTCTAAACTCCCTGAAAATCACATCTCTAGAAAAGATCATTTTACGGGTTAGACGATTCCAAAGCTTATAACCTTTTACATTCTCACCGTAACCAACAAAGATGTATTTTTGAGCTTTTGGATCCAGTTTAGATAACTTTTCTTGAGGCACATGAACAAAAGCCTCACAACCAAAGACCCTTAAGTGTGAAACAAAATGATTTCTACCTATCCACACTTCATGAGAAGATTTATCAACAAGAGTTGAACATGGAGATCTTTTAATCAAATAATAAATAGTACCAACCACTTTTGCCCAAAAGCATCTATCAAGATTAACAACACGCAACATGCTCCTAGCTCTTTCCATCAAGGTTCGGTTCATTCTTTGTGCTACCTCATTTTGTTGGAGAGAATAAGGAGTAGTCTTTTGTTGAACAATACTTGCATGCTTACAAAACTCATCAAATTCCCTAGAATAATATTCACCCCCATTGTCATATCTCAACACTATTATCTTATAATCTGATTGCTTCTCAATTAAGGTCTTAAATTCCTTAAACTTAGAGAAAATTTTAGATTTAGAAAACATAAAATAAATCCATGTGTATCTTGAGACATCATCAATGAAAGAGACATAATATCGAGATTTACCCAAAGAGTCAACATCCATTGGTTCACATACATCCGAATGCATGATCTCTAATAATATCTTTTCCTTATTAGTTCCATTAGGAAATGAAGATCTATTTTGTTTACCAAACACACAATTCTCAAGCCAACAAATTAATCAAAAATACCATCAACCAATTTTTTTATTGAGAATGGTCTTAAGACCTTTTTCACCAATGTGACCCAATATATGGTGCCACAACATACATGCATGTTCAATGCTAGTTACATTGGAATAGTTACATAAAGTAGAGGCATTTGGCCTAAACAAAGTCCCTATTTGTGATCCTTCAGTTATCACCAAACTCCCTCTTACCAATCTGTAACCATACTTGTCAAATGTCACATGCATTCTAGAATCATTCAACTTGGATACTACAAAGTAAATTTATCACAAGTCCTAGAATATGTAAAACATCATCAAGGGATTTAATCCTCCCATCACTGAAACACAACTTTACCTTTCCCTTACCAACAATATTCTTAGTTTTGTTATCACCAAGGAAAACATCTCCCCAATCATATGCTTTCTAAGAAGTAAACCACTCCTTGTGAGAAGTCATGTGGTAGGAGTGACCTGAATCAATAAGCCAAGCATCATCACTAATAGAGTTAGCTGAAATAAACAAAGCATCATAATCACCATCAAAGGAATTTTTCGTGGAGGAATCAACATTATTTTTCTTGTTCTTACACTCCTTCACATGCCCTCTTTTCCCATAATTCCAACACTTCCCTTTGCTCTTTATGGGGGTCTTAGAGCGTCCTTTAGACTTATCCCTCTTTTTATCCCCTTTAGGCCCTTTCTCTTTGGACCTTCCTCGCACATGCAAGGAATCTTGGGAGTTAACATTCATAGACTTTCTCCTCATCTCCTCTGATAGAAGTATGAAAATCATGTTATCCATCTTTGGCTCTACATTACCACTACTTATGGCAACAATTAGATTTTCCCAAGATTCGGGCAAAGAACAAAGAAACAAGATACATTTATCTTCATATTATAATTTAACATCTATTGATACAAGATGACTTATAATCAAATTAAAAGCATTTAAGTGGTCCGCAATAGAATCATCATCTTTCATTTTTAATGAATATAATCATCTTTTGAGATATAACTTGTTAGAAAAACTTTTAGTTTGATAAATATCACCTAGATCCTCTTCCACAACTTGAATGTGGTGTCTTCTGTGGAGACATTTAAGAGGGTGGAATATGTGAGACAACTATATGGTTCCTCATGCCTTCTTGTCTAACTTTTTCCAAACTTCATTAGACACTGCAACCGATTTACTTTCTTGTGAAATCGACAACTACTGATCTCTCTCTTCAAAAGGATCCTCCATCTTTAGTTTCCACATATCGTAGCATGTGCCATTGAATTTATCAATATCCTGGCTATTGGAAACTTGTATCCAATTAAAGACAATTTCCACATAACCCATAAAGAGATCTATGCATCTAAGTATTCAAAATCCACATGCAAGAGAATAGACAACATACCCATGAAAATATGACACAAGATATACCTTGGGAAAACCCTCAAGAGGGAAAAAACATAGCCTCCAAAAGCATCCATCTCTCATGAATTATTCAATAATAAATATTACAATACATCTTCTGAGTCTCTATGAACACCATTGAAGTAGCAAGCCCTCTCTAAGAAATCCATGTGAACAAGCATGCAACCACATATCCTGTGTCATGCTTCAAACCCTCACAAATGCTAACCAGAGCTAACATGCAAAATTGCACCTCTCAATAACTACCTTTGTGGTTGCTTTTATAGAAGCAAGCTCCCACAAAACCACTAAGTGGTATTACACAAAACCATGTGACTAAAACCATGAGATTACAAACCATGTCCCCTTATTTAATACTGGGTACTTTATTTATTTATTTTTCCCAATATTAAATAATTGCATTTGACCAACTTGTTAGAAACCAAGATTTGATTGCAAACCAGAAAAATCACCTTCCACGGAAGAGAAAAACAAAAAAGCAGAGATTTGCAAAAGATGTGCAAATTGATATATTCGAAGTACAAAATATTACAAGATATAATTTGCTTTATAAAAGCAAAGATGCATAAACCTAATCTTATCTTGAGCAACAAGATAGCTTAATAAGATAAAGATAAGAACCTATAACTTATGAATTAAATATGCCTAAGTAAACTTATGCAAAGTGTAATTAATATTTAATTACACCAACACCCCCCATAAGTGCAACTTAGGGAGAATCAGATTATTATGCAAATATGAGTCCCGACAACAAGGCCAAATCAGGTACCCATGTACAAATGCAAAGAGAGAGAAAACCGAGTGGGAAAAACCTCCCCTCAATGAGATGAACTACTGTGAAGAATTACTAGAACCCCAAATCTGGCAAGCAAGGAAAGATACTTCTGTTTGCAAAATACCATATTGGAAGCATAAATGCGACAACAGACCCGATGCCAAGGAACATTGGAAACTCATATACTGGATCAACCCTGGAATCTGTAAGCAACAATAGATGAAAGGATGAATGAAGCCCATAATGATGACAAATCTGGAAGTTGTGTCCTCGAAGCCAATGCCAAACTGAAACTAAAGCTACCCATAAGACGAGTACCATCAAGATTCTGGAACATTAACCATAAAAACATGGCCTTCAAACTGAGAAAGATCTGAACTAATGTGGATTAAGAACCATAAAATCCCAATGTGAAGTGTGAACTGAAGCGAACCAACGATGTGTCTAGCTAAGCAAGAAAGAAGCTAAAAAAGAAACAACATGAAACCAGACAAACTCATGCGAGCTGTCACCAATACGAAAGATGGATGCAAGAACCCCCCTTAATGGAACTTTATATCAGTTCATTATTATAATACCCAATGATTGCAGAAGGAGAGAATGCAAAACTAAATAAACATAAGCGAAAATGCAAACCTAGTGCACGAAACAAAAATGAATGCATGCATAAAACAAGGTACACATATTCTATAAATGACCTCATATCTTCATAGAGGCTGAAACCAGCTTTCTAATGCTGTGAAAATCATGAAAAATGGATAAGCGAGTCAAAAGATATGCTTCTCAGAATGAAAATGACAACATCTGACTTTCGAGGCCCAAAAAGACATCAAAAAAGAAAAATCAGAAAATCACACCTACACCATTGCGTAGAGCATTGAAACAACTTTCTAACGATATCTCGTTTGCAAAAAAAGGACGATGTATGCCCAAGTTACGCCCGTTTCCGTGACAGTGCTCCAAAAAAGGTTTGATTTGGCCATCTACAGCCCTCAGGAGCTAAAAAAAATTGGCCCTTGGTCACATGCAGGACCAGGGGCTGGTGCGCAGGGAGCTGGGCCAAAGCCCTCGGTCGTTGATATGACCACTCCAGCGGGGGCTGGGGCCTAGCGCTGGTCGCCCATAGGACCCGTCCGTAGTGTTTTAAGCCCACGAGAGTTGCACTCTTGTCGGTGGCGGTGGCTGGAGCTCAGGGTTTGGTCGCCCATATGACCTTGGCTTTAGAAACAGAGCCCTTAGGGGCTAAGCGCGGATGAGCAACGCGTGGGCAGTGGGAGCGACTACTGCTAGTGGAGGGGTGGCCGCCAGGTAGTGACCCAAATAACACTAGCCACGCAAAAAACTTGGCAAATTTTTGATTTTTTTTAATATTTTTTTTATTTTTTCTCAAAATTTGTGCCTCGAAAACTGTGCCTAGGGGCCGTAGGGCCCTCAGACAAAAAAAATTGCCTCTTCGGATGAATTTGCCCAAACTAGACAAATTTTATATCAAAATAGGGGTTTTTGGGCACTGCGAATCCAATGGCGAGGTTTGTTTGGGCCCAAAGTGCTTCGAAAATTAGGCGAGCCCCAGATCTATCAGAAAACTCACCGAGCTTGAAACCCTCACAGATCTGGCAAACGGTGACGAAAATGAATGAAATAAAAACCATTTATGACTTTTTCCAGTGCTCTGAATCCAACAGAAAACTCTAATCTAATCCAAGACACTGCATAAAGATGCTCAAGGAATGAAACCCTCGAGGGACCCTAAACGAGATCTGTAATGTATTCCTCCAAAAAAGCTGAGAAGGGGCTACAAATCGAGGCTCTGATACCATGTTAGAAACCAAGATCTGATTGCAAACCAGAAAAATCACCTTCCACGGAAGAGAAAAATGAAAAATCAGAGATTTGCAAAAGATGTGCAAATTGATATATTCAAAGTACCAAACATTACAAGAGATAATTTTCTTTATAAAAGCAAAGATGCATAAACCCAATCTTATCTTGAGCAAAAAGATAGCTCAATAAGATAAAGATAAGAACCTATAACTTAGGAATTAAATATGCCTAAGTAAACCTATGCAAAGTGTAATTAATAATTAATTACACCAACACAACTTAACTGATGTACCAATGTTACATGCAACATTAAGTGGCCTCAAGAATAATTACATTAAATATATTATGAAAGGTGTACAATACACCTTTTTCCTAACATTCTCCCACTTGTTGTATACATTGCATAAGGGGAACAAGTAACCTCAAAACATGAATCAAATGAACAATCCATATAGCCACATATGCCATCATGAAATCAAAATGTTCCATGTGCTCCATCAAGATACCTACAACAAGAATCAAAGTGACCACTATCCAAAGCATGAATGCTTGCATCCTCCATCATGCCAATGCACAAAGATAAGAAGGCATCCAATAGTGAAGCCACACAATCTATCACAACTAAGCATAAGTCCTACTCAACTAATATCCCAAACACAAACATTCAATCTAAATGTATCAATATGCACCAATAGTTGTCAAGATACACAAACCCATAGCTGAAATAACACCCACAACAAGTGCCAATACATCCAACTGTCCATACCTCCAAGGTATACAAAACATAGTAAACTCATGCCATAAACATATACACCCATAAACTGCAATCATAAACTCCATGTGCAAAACCTGTTAAAGAATGACATACACATCCAAGAGCTCCCACTGCATGGGTAATGTAAATCTAAAAAAAGATCAAGGCATACCAAGTCTACCAATAGCATCATATAGAAAGTGTAAACTACATCATGTAGAACCAAGGAATCATCCACAATGATATGCAAACCTGTATATCAATAACCTATAAGAAAAAACTCCTACATACACCTCTAAATGCCGACTGTGTCAAATGTGATCTCCTCCACAACACCCCAAAAGAAAAGCCATAACAACACCCAACCGTTCAATCAACAAGATCAAACATAACATATGTATCATGTAATCAACATGGATGTAAGCCTCTCATAACCAAATAAGATCAAACTAAATACATTCCCAATGAAGGAAATAAGCCCATTACATCTCCTAAACTCAACATCAATGAGTGTAATCACGATGCATGAGGAGATAAACATGCCAACACTCCTCAAATGAACCCTCCAAAACCATATATCCATAGCTCAAGATCCAAATGCATGTGAAAATAAAGCATAAAACATAAAGCACCTAAAAGTAACAATGAGCAATATCTCTCAAGTGAAACTACCGAGTAGACCAAGAGTGAGAAATGAGAATGCTCCTCCAAGACATCCAAGTCATCATGACTCATCCAAGAACACTCTCCTCATAGGTCCATGTTGAACTCACGTCCAACCAAGGTGTAGGCTCCTCAGACTCCTTGCTGAAATCTCATCAAGAGTAACCATCTCAACACATGTCTCTAATCATAAGAGAACTCAAGCCTCACCTATGTCTCCAAGTATTCACGAGTACCTGTAACCAACCAATCCATGCCAAAATCCAAATGCAATATAACACCATCATGAAGTAATCAAGCAAATGTCGATGTACCTGATACCAAGAGAACAATACAAGATCAATGTCATATATCCAATCATGAATCAAGAACATAACCATGACAATATGATCTAACCATCTCCTAATAGGAGATCTCATACAACAATGCATACATCCTAGTCTCAAGAGAACAAGTACCATGCCAAAACTCTAGCATATGATCAAGGGTAAATCATGACATAATACAAAAATACCCTAAACTAAGAATGAACATATGTAATCAATATGAATAAAGCCATCCCTTGCCAATGAAACCAAAGATGCCAATGAACCATCACTGCATAAAAGTAGAAACCAAGAGTCCATCCATGACACAACCAATCACTGCAGAAGACCATCCACCATCAAATGGTGAATCCACATCACCGCCAACAAATCCCACTGAACTGTGATACCAAGTCACACATGGCATTGTGACTACCATCATCTCCATAAAAATCACACAGGTCTACACACACAACTAAAATGTCAGTAACATAACAAGTAGAACCAAAATCTCCAAGCCAAGAAGATACCTACAACCACCAAACCATCATAAACATATCCATCATCGCCAATCCATTGCTGTCAAAAGCTCCCACTAAAAAGTGTAATCAAGCTATCCATGACATCATGATAAACCACATGCTACAAGTCCCAAAAGACAACTGTCCAAGTACTATACGAAACATCCATCCTCTCATCTCTAAGCACACATACCAATATACAAATGACCAAAAACAAGGTCAACTGTCAAAGTGTGCAATAACAATGAATCAAACTTGGTGAATAAAGATAATCCACAACCAAGTCATCCTAGTGCAAGTAAACAGGTAGCTAATCCACAACCTGCATGGCTTGTAGATCCAATCACTAAAACATGCAAACTCATCATCACATTAGTAAACTACAAACTGAGATATCTAAGAGAATAACCATATAGACCAAAAGACTCAAACACCAAATCAACCTTTGATCTAATTTTCCAAATATGTCCATATTCAAGTACCATGGTTAAGGAACCAAACACACCACCAAATGTACCAACAACTCAACCCAACCGTGTCCACATATTTGCATAACATAGTCAACTACATAGGTCTCATATCGTGACTGTACCTGGTAATACCATCTCACCTCCTCAATATGCCAATAAAACCAACAAACCAAGTGACTAAAACAAGCCACCAAAATTGAACATGCATCAACACTGAAATATTAATGAGCAAAGACAACCCATGTCCAAGTCATAAATGCATCATGTAAGTATAGATCACCTACAATGCTACACAACTTGTAGATCATACATCAATGAAGCATACAATCCAAACATATACTAATAACCATGTCAAATGAGAGAATAATCAGAGATGTACAATTGAGCATATAATGAATCCAACGTCAAATCTCCAAGATTCGATCATCCATAGACTCATAACATCACCCTAGTCAAAGAAACCCATAAAAAGATTAGATAAATAAAATAGCAAATAAACCATGTCAAAATAACTCCAAACCTAATCCACTGTGTAGTTCTCTAAACAAGCTTTATGTTGACTATTCAAAGTCCAAAATCCGACTCCGTATGCCTAAGATATGCTCTCTCGAAGCTCAAAATAAATATCTGACTTCTAGTATGAAAAACACTATCAAAACTATAAAATATTAGAAAATCACTATCACCACAGTGTAGAGCATTGAGTCAGCTTTCTAACGAGTCCAAGAAGTCGAAAAACAGACAATCTGGGCGAAAGTTATGCCCCTTCGAAGTAAAACACTAGTTTGCACTTGAGGCAAAAAAAAGTTAGCCACCCTTGGTGGCCCCACATGGTTGGCGCTACTCCTTGGGTGGCGGACCCGAAAGAAAAAATAAATTTCATTTTTCATGCAAAAATTGCATGGGCCCTTTTAAATATTTCATGGCGGAATTTATTAAAAATGGTGAAAAATTTAATAATAAAATTTTTGGTTTTTTTTTTAAATTCAAACCCCAAGGTGGGGTGGCCGTACGACGCTTGCCGAATGGTTGCTGCTGACAGCGGTACTTATTGGTACCACTGGAAGCGAGTACCATAGGTCTGCTGGTAGCGGCCAATAGGCTGTTGCTGCAGTACGGCGTGGCGGTGGGGGGGTCCGACCCCCCACCAAAAAAACTTTAATATATATTTTTTTATTAAAATCTTTTTTCCATAAAATTTTTCAAATCAATTTTTCTTTATTTCTATTTTTTTTGTTTTCATGTGTAAGTACAAATTTTAATGGCGACGGGCAAATTTTAATTCGGATATTTATTTTCTGAATAAAATATTCACGATCGTATGATTGCATGAAAAAGGGGTTATTACAAAAAAAAATGTTTTTTTTTTCAATAACCAAAATAGGGTAAATTATGTATCAAAATTCGTCTCTCGGCCAACCTGGGTCCAACTGTGAGGTCTATTTTGGGCCATGAGATCATCTGCAAATTTTCCCCCACAAAACCCCCACTTGAATGCAAAACCAAGAAACCCATTTCACCCAAAATTTCTCGCACCCCAAATCTGCAAACAACCCATCAAAACAACAAACCCAAAACCCTTAAATCTGCAATAAACAACTTCCAAAGCCCTCATATCTTACCATGCCTTTGATTCTCACATGCAATGCATATATTCAAACTTAAACAAGATTTTTCTCAGCCAAGGGTTATACAATCACAACCAAAGCTCTGATACCATTTGTTGGAAACTTGCAGCCAATTAAAGACAATTTCCACATAACCCATAAATAAATCTATTCATCTAAGTATTCAAAATCCACATGCAAGAGAATAGACAACATACCCATGAAATATATGACACAAGATATACCCTGGGAAAACCCTCAAGAGGGAAAAAACCTAGCCTCCAAAAGCATCCATCTCTCATGTATTATTCAACAATAAATATTACAATACATCTTATGAGTCTCTATGAACACCATTGAAGCAACAAGCCCTCTCCAAACAATCCATGTGAACAAGCATGCAACCACACATCTTGTGCCATGCTTCAAACCCTCACAAATGCTAACTAGAGCTAACATGAAAAATTGCATCTCTCAATAACTACCTTTGTGGTTGCTTTTATAGAAGCAAGCTCCCACAAAACCACTAAGTGGTATTACACAAAACCACGTGACTAAAACCATGAGATTACAAACCATGTCCCCTTATTTAATATTGGGTACTTTATTTATTTATTTTCCCCAATATTAAATAATTACATTTGACCAACTTAACTTATGTCCCAATGTTACATGCAACATTAAGTGGCCCCAAGAATAATTACATTAAATATATTATGCAAGGTGTACAACACACCAGTTTCCTAACACTGGCGAGAGGTAGAAGCCATGGCAAATAATCCTCTTCACAAATTTGCAATATATCACAAAAAAAAAGCTCCCACTATAGCCAAAAAACCTTCCAACACTTAAGAGAAAGGCATCCCTTTCTCAACAAAACTATTAGCTTTGATACTAAACGTTGAAAAACAAGGTGAAGGAAAGCTACAATATGAACTTATGCAAGTGAATTCAAATCTGAAAACTATATTACCAAATCATAACTAAACATGTGATTGCAACAAACATCACAATATAAAAATCAGTAACCAAAATGTGACACCAGATTTATGTGGAGAAACCTTTTCGAGAAAAAACTCCACCCGAGAAAAGAGGACAAGTATATTATTAATCTTCCAATGAGAGTACATAATAATACACTTCACTACTAATCTCTAGTCAACTTGGCAACACCTTCTTACTTGCAAGAACTCAATATAAAACTACCATCCCATGGCTCCAATTTCTAGAAATTGTGGGAGGTAAAACCACAAATAGTAAACCAAAAGAAGAGGCACAAAACCACCTAAAAAAACCCACACCCCTCTTCTTGGATAGCAAAAAGACATAATAAAATATTAATTAGATATTCAAGACTCTCACATGGGCGCCAAACAAATAGCCTATCCAACTCCTTCCTTTCTGGATGCTCAGGTGATCTTTCACTTCCTGCTGGAACACAAACAAACACCTTTTCTTCTCCAATCTTACAAGACTCATCCAAAACCTTTCATATACCATTTTGGACACCCGGGAAAGATTCCTTATCCATATTTGATGTGTAACCTCCACCGAAAATAATCCTCTCCATAAAATATAATTACAACATGCCAAAATTTAATATTTTTCTCTCATGTCCCCTATAACACATTCCAAGGAATGTGGAGACATAAAAATTACATAGGGTTACAAGGTTAATATTGCCTTATCCTAACATGATTTAGATCCAAAATTAGAAGGGAAAATAGGGTTCATCTTGCATTTAAATTAAGTGTAATTCTAGGATTACCATACACATTAACCCAAAGTAATATTTCTAATATAACCACTATTGGGGAATACATCAGACTTACATATTTAGGTTGAGAATAACCTTGTACCTACACACTCAATTCACATGTCAAGAGTACATGCTCCATCTATATAATAGTCAAAATAATGTGAAAATCACTCAATAATATACAACATCATATAACCATATAATCATCTTATCCCAATAACTCAATGCTAAAGTACATAATCCATAATATTGATATTGTATAGATAACGATGAAATAAAGCATCATGATAAACTAGCCATAAAAAGCATAACATATGCATCTCAAAATATACTACATAATAAAAAACATCAAGTCCTCACAAGGAACTTGTCATACTACTATACATGTATCTCAATGCAGGCAAAACCAACAACTGACATGTAGAGGAACACCATCTCTAACATACAAGTGGTCCAAACACACAACATAAAATGCATATAATACATCTCACATGAAAAACATACCACTCAATACACAAATATCTCAACATGATAAAAATTCATCACATCTACAAATCACCTACAACTAGCATAATATAGGACAACAATGCATAACCAACAATCATAACCAAATCTATTAATGAAAGCGATGATGTTACATCCCACCCTAGATATTTAAAAACAATTTTACTTTTTGTAAATATGACAAATGAATGATGCAAATTTTGATTGAATATTGCAAGAAATGTTGAGATCTTTTGTGATTGAATGTTGTTAGAGAAATAAGGAATTATGCCATTATGATATGAGCTATGATTTATTTTAGTAGGAATAAATTGTGTTTATGATGCCCTAGAAATAGAAAAGCTAGTAAAGAAAAGTTTATTTTTCATTAAATGCATAGATAGAGAAATATGCAATAGTGATTTTATGATATTTGGATGTTAGACTAACTTTCACTTGTTTGGAGTTTTGATGCAAGGTAACACGTACCACAACCTCCGAAGGAGGGAAAGCATCATCTGAGTAGAGAGGTAGTGTTGGGATGATCTAGAAATTGCCATATAAGTTGGGACTAGGTCAGAAGGATATAGGAATCCCAAAAGAGTGTAATAGGAGTCTTAAGTTGAGGTAAGTCTTTTGTATGATCTTTTTGGAAGAGGTTTTGTCGTAAGTGGAATTAGGGTTTCTATACCAATTTTCTACTTCCTTATCATCAAAAAATAAGCTAAGCAAGTGTATATGCACATGTAGGAAGAACTTGCATACATCACTGCAGGTATACACATATGGATGCAGATGCATGATGGCAAGCAAATTTACGTGCCTGTGATCATGCATATGCATACATATGCGCATATGCGTACTAATGCATATAGGCCAATATGTGTGTATGAACGACAACTTAGTTTAATTTATTTCCTTTCCTGATGGTAAAACCTATTTTAACGCCTTTAACTCATCAGTAAGGTATTATTGCCCTTTTGAGTGTGATATCAGTGCCAAATGGCCATATTAAATATATACTACCAATATTTATACTTCTACAAGCAAAGTATAATAATGATTCATGATTGCTTATAAATTAATAAATATTGCCTGGAGGCATTTCATTAAATACTTGAATAATCACTAAAGGTCTGAAAGACCAACATTTTAAATATATAAGTATCTAATAGATTTTATATTTTTTTTAAAAGAGGATATTTTATTAAAGCCAAAGAGAAGAAGTTTATTTCAAGCTTGCCACCAATTGGGTGATAAAAGATTTAAATATTTAAAAATATAACCCACACATTTGAAATAATAAGGTGGGGCCACCTTGAGTTGGTGAAATGTGTTTATATCACTATAGAATTTGTTAAAACTAAATTGCCACTTTCCTTGGGCATATGGCTACAACCATGCAAATGGTTCCTTGTTAATAGCCACAAGGGTGGCACAACTTTTAGGAAGAATCTTGCTGGCATAATCCGCCATATGAGAACTCATCTCTTGGTTTTCATTTTTTTTATATAACAAAGTTTGACCCCCTTTTATGTTGAGGGGAGCTGAGAAAATCCAAGAGGTGGTTACCATAACCACCCATTAACCAATCGATCTGGGGAGTTGGTCATTCTTTTCAAAACAAAAACTCATATTTTTCTTGAAAGGGAGATTCAATGGTTTTTCTTTTGGGGGAAAAGAAGAGCATATGCTACGAATATGAGAGCTATCTTGGGCCACAAAATTCTCTTTTAAGGGGGAAGAAGGTAGGCGTTAACAACCGAGGTTGGGGTTGAGTTGAAGAAACTTGAAGTTTCTTGCTTCCACATTTGCTCACATTCAAATTATGTAGTTTCAAAACTTCATTGTAGACATGTTCTACTCTCTTTGAGTATATTTTCTATGAGAATAAGTGCTTTCTAGCATAAAGATAATCCAAGAGATTATTGCAACATATTATTTCATTTTTCATAAAATGGATATAGTTGTTCTTGTTTGTAAATTGTTCTATACAATAAGGTTATAGTGTGCTTGAAGTATCGAGTTTGATTATTATGCCATTGATAGACAAAATCATTAGTTACAACTTCCTAGCACCCAAACCAACTTTATGGTTGTTCTGAGAGAATTATCTGAAGGCTAAACTTGTAGCCACATTTTGATTTTCCCTTGTATTTCCTAGCAAGAAACGATAGGAAGTCTAGAAGGTTAGTGAGGAACTTAACCAAAAGCAAAAGATATAAAAAAGAATGGCAAGAATTAAATCTACAAGAATGAACATGCAGATATTAAGACAATAAATGAAATAAATTTTCAGATAGAGAAAAATGTATTATTTTGAGAAGAAAGAAATAACTTCTACTTTCATTTGCTTGTTGCTAAGTACCTAACCATGCATGCCAATTTGATGGCAAGTTCGCAATAGTGTAGTTTGAGCACAAAAATTTATAGAGGATTTAGAAGATTTCTTTTTTTGTTTTACTTGATGTGAAAATCCTATTGGTTGTTGTACTAGAAGTGTTTATTCCATGCTGAATTGCTAGCCATGGGAGCCATGAAGGGTTTCGTAAAAACCCTAGTTTCATATATTGGTCATATTGGTAGGTAGCCAGGTATGAGTGTGTATTATTGGGAAAACCTAAAATAGGTCAAGAAAGTTTACCCTAGAACAGGTGTCCTTTGTAAGAGTAAAGGGCAGAGAGAAAATCTCTTGAATGCCCTAGGTTAGAAGAGTTTTCCAAGTCAAGCAGGCGGGGTGAGTCTGTATGGAAGTACAAAACTATGGCCATAATAGGTGTGGGTGCCACTGACTGCACTTTAGTACTCACAACAACCTATAAACCTAACAAACCAGAGTTGTCGGCTTAGTAGGAAGGTATCCTTAGTAGCATGACAAAGTTAGATAGGTAGGGTTTACCACCAGGCTTAGATGACAATTCTAAAGGGTTTCCAACATTGCTTTTCGTAAGAAGGGAAGGGCCCCTTCTAGTTAGGAAGGTGTGTGAGGGATTGCACTAGTCTGTGGTTGGCGGAAAAGCACTCAGATGATGCTTTCCCTCTCATGTAGATGGTGAGACGAGTCTTGGAAGACACAATATCCAAATGCAAATTTCTAATCTCTTACTTATGTAACTCTTCTTATAATACTTTGAATAGATGAATTCAATATTTACTCATGTTCTTGAAGATGTTCAATGCTATCTTAAATGCTATTTCAGCAGTTAATTGCTTACTACCTTACTATGTTTCTTTTCAAAAAAAAATTCTCTAGTATAAATGTATTAGCTTATTTGTTTTAAGTTGTTCAATGAAACCGGGATGTTACAGATGAAGCTAAAACATTGATAAGCGCTCAAAGAAACATACATAAACATGACTTATGCATCCCATGATACAATTGAAAATACAACATTGATGATAGACAACTAAAAGCAACGAACATGAGGATACTACAAAATAGGTTGAAACTCAATATAAATAATTGATAGAATACTATATTTAAGGGTTGGAAAACAAAGAAAATAGTGCAAATATTTTTAGATTTTTTCCCCCACCAAACACACATATCTCAAGAAATAGATGCATTTATAATTAACTTATATGACATTTAATGATTTCAATGTTTTCAAACTAGGTTGGTCTATAAGACTCAATCAAGTGTCCAATCAAAATTAACAATTCAAATTCCTCATTTCAATCTTCTCTTTATCAGTATATTTTATATAACATTCATTCATAACTAATTTAGTATAATTTCTATGATTCATAAATGGATACCTAAAAATAAAAAAAACACTATAAGATTTATCCTCCTTATTTAGAATATATACTTTTCTTTAGTTAGCTTACTTTTAAAAATAAGAAAAACATCATCTATCACAATATATCTCTAGAGTAACAACTATTATGCATGGAATATCATTCCAATTCAATGCTTAAGAATAAAAGGAAATTCAAAGGAGAAGCTTAAGAATAAAAGGAAATTCAAAGGAGAAGCTTCAATGGGCTCACATAGTAACAAATCAACATCATATATTATAAAAGAATAGGTGGTAAGTAAAATAAAGCCCAATCTTAAAGAATTGCCAAAGATTCCTCCTAGAGGGGATACAAATATAGATCCTAAATATAGATCCTTATATGATATTTTATGTAAATAAAATAATATATTTTCAATTTCATTCTTCGATTTGTATTATCTAACATATTCCTTAGCATAAATTTTTCTATGTCAAAGGGGTAGAGCTCAATTAGTGAAAAGTTTGGATTCTTACTTTTGGAGATCTAAGTGCACTTCTCAAAAGTGACTAAAAAGTGGATTTTTAAGTGGTAATTCTTGCATTGCCATTGTGACTTACAATATACACATCTAAGTTATATTTTAATGTTGATATCAAAATTAACATAGTGTTGTGTTCATCACTTTTAAGTATGTGTTTGGTTGTCTTGATGTAGTTGTTGCCTCTTGGGGTGTGGTTGGTTGTACAAGTGTCATCACAACCTTAATATGTGGTTGGTTACACAAGAGTCATCACAACCTTAGTATGTGGTTGGTTGCCCAAGTGTTGTCACAACCTTAAAATGTGGTTGGTTGGTTGAATGTGATAGCCACCTCAAAGTGTATGGTTGGCTACTTGAATATGATAGGCACCTCAAATTATATGAGTGTGGTCAAAATATGTACTTAGTTAACTAGATATGGTCACCAACTTAGTGTGTAGTTGGTTGCTTGAATGAGATCATGATCACTTTGTATGTGCTTAGCTACCCACTTGAATGCCTAAAAATCTATGTTGAAATAGAGGGAAGAAATTCCCGCATGGTAACCTCTATCAATCCATTTTTTTTTCAATAAATATAACCATTACACCTCTTTAAAATGCAAGTACAAATAAAATGATATAATGAAGTTCACTTATAAATCTAGGTAGGTAGCACAAAACCATGATCAAAATTTGGAGATGGGGTCTTCATCCCTATCCTTGAAAGTATTACAACTACCTACAAAATACTTTAGCATACAAAGGTCAAAACCTGCAAAATATATAATAAGAGTCTAAGAACTACATAAAGCTAAAATCTATGATGGCAGAAACAGTGAGGTAGAAAAAGGACACTTAGCCTGTGAAACAAGGAACCTCGGCCAGTCTACTACACAAAACTACAAAACCCGGTGATATCACCCATCGCAATGATGATAATGATAACGATGATGATCGATTGATGCTGCTATAATTAATTAATATGCAATAAATTTTGTTGATTTAAAAAAAAGCCAAATAAAGAAAAAAAGTCGAGTGCGCAACTACAAACCCAAAAACATGCAGACAAATAATACCACCACACTACAGAACATTTTCGTTTTCAATTTGGTTTCTGTTGCAGAGCGCTCAAATGCTGTGAGAAATACTAATAAGGGTCCTTTATGACCCACTGCAAGGGGCTTTCTGTAAAATTAACCCTTATTTGAAGATATACTATTTAACTTTTGTTTTTCTTTTTCCTCCCTCATCTTTTTGAAATGGCTTTGGTGGAGAGCAATAGTGGTGGAGCAAATTATTTGCAGCACGGGAATGGAACCTCTGACGTATCGAGCGGGGATAAAGAGGGCGGATTTAACAGTGAGATGAGAGAGCTGGTTGATTTGCTGTCGAAGTTGAACCCTGCAGCTGAGGAATTTATACCCACGTCTTACAGATCCTCGTCCATTAGCGACGGTGGCAATAATAACGGCAATATTGGCAATAGGCGGGTATGATTTTTGTAATTGATGTCGTTGGTTTTTAATTTTGTAAGATCTGTTTTGTTTATACGCTTGATCCGTACCGTTTTGTATTTCCTTGAACAATTTTTGTTTTTTGGCTTCTTTTTCCCTGTTTTTAGCGACAGATTCTTGCATTTCTGTTAGCGTTATTGAGCTGGATTTCTCTTTCATTTGCTCAAAGAATTTATCCACATTTTCTGCTAAGGATCGCAGTTTTCTGCTAATGTTGCTGGCTTTTTATTTTCTGTTTTCTCTAAGAAGATATTTACGACTTTTTGTTTTTGTATTTTTTTTTTCAAAAATTCCTCTTGAGGAGTTGGAGCTTTTCTTAATCAAATTCACGAGGGTTTGTGCCCGGCCTCGAATCTGGCCTGGTGCCTAATGTGGTAGTCTATCCAATTAAACATTTGACTTGCACCTGGTCTCGTCTCTGGTGAGATGGTTGACCCGATAAATCATTTGGGGTTTTTGACATCAAATTCTCTTGAGATTTGCATTTGGCCTCGTACCCAGTGAGGTAGTTTATCAGATTAAACACTCAACATTTTGTATGTTAAACACATAGCATGTCTCCTGGAGATTTGAACATGGTTCTTCATTACGATAGGCCCGATGATTTATTACTTGAACTCATCCTGTTAAAAAACATTCAAATGATTCAGCCTGTGCAGTTTTAAGTCTCCCACCGAAAGGAAATATATGATTTTTAATGCAATCAAAATTTGCATTCTGCCCTCTATTGCTGTTTGTTATTTATATTTCTGTTAAACCGAATCCTTTTTACATTTTCTGCTCTTTGCTGGCTCTATATATGTGTAGGTTTTTAATACCTCTTTTCATTTTCTTGTGTCATATTTTTATTTTCTTTGAACTTCGGCAACTTCTCTAAAAAATTATGCATTTTAATTTTTTTCACTTGCATTTCTTTTCTCACCTTTTGCAAAATATTGCCACTTTTGCATTCATATGTAGTTCTTGTTGCATTTTAAAGTTTCTGCAAGTTTTTTTGTTTTTTATTTCTTCTAATTTTCCAAAAAAAGTTAGGCTATAATATTTATGACTTACAGTAAGTATGTTCACTTGCATATTTACTATATTATTGACATATTGACATTTTTTGGCACCACATGACATGTCAGAAGAAAAATAAATATAACCAGGGCAAACGAAGAGTCAATGGGAGGACTCTAAGAGCTCAGCGTGAAGACAGCGTCAAGAGAACTGTTTACGTATCTGACATAGATCAACAGGTGCATTGCCACTTTTTAAAGAAAAATTATTAGAAATTGGCAAAGAAGCAATTCCCAATCCTAGCTTGAAGAGAAATTTCAGTGATAGCATGGTTATCATCAAGATGCTTAGTACAATGCTTGTTTTGGTAAGATTGATTTTTACAAAAGTGTGGCAGTTACCCTGAAGTAAATGTTACTGATAGAGAATTGGGAGACTAAGGCCCCAATGACCTTAGAGGATTTATTTAGCTCAGAAATAAGATGTAGATGCAGGCATATATTGCTTTGTATGATAATTGCAAGGATTTGGAAAGCTAGGGTTTATGTTCACGATTGCAAATTTAGGAAGTCTTCTAGCATCTGCCTTAACTTAATTAGAGGTTGAAGTTAACAATATTTTATTACCATGCCAAATCAGGTGACAGAAGAGCAACTTGCAGGTCTTTTCTTAAATTGCGGGCAGGTAATTTTGTTGCATCTTTACTCTCTGTTTTTGTTGTCACGAAGTTGTAAAAAAGAGTGGCAATAGCAAGTTGTAAAGAGGAGTGACAGTGACAAGTATTAAAGAGGAGTGACAATGGCAAGTAGTAAAGAAGAGTGATAATCATTTTATTTTTAGAGATATAATGTGCTAGAAATGGAAAATGATTGATTCTCTTTACGTTTTATTTTTCATAAGATCATTGTGGTATATTTTTGGATTTAGATTTGTGATGGGTTTTTAGTTCTCTCTCAAAGCAAGAAGCGGTGTGGAGTCTATCAAGCAAAGGCATGAATATGTTTTGGCCAAGTGGTGAATTGTGCATAAGAGTTGTATGATCCATGTTAATCTTCAATGTAGGTCAATGAGCATATGACATTGTTTGTTGTTTCCGAATTTTATGGGTTTTGCACATTTTGAGGTTAGATGAATGTTATAATGGTCTCCAAGTTTGTTGGTATTGACAATATTTAAACTTCATAGCAAGTATGGGTTGAAATAGTATAGTTATAAATCATAGTCTAGAAAAGTGGAATTTCAATTATACATTTATGAATGTCAGGATGCATAATACAGCTTGTAGCTGACATATCTGGTCAATGAGCATGTGCATAGTTTTTTGTTTCTGAGTTTTATATAAATTGCATATTTTGAGGCTAGTTGATGACTATAATGGATCCCAAGTTTGTTGGTCTGACGCTATTTAAACTTCATAGCAAGCTTGGGTTGAAATAGTATAGTTGTAAATCATACTCTAGAAAAGTGGAATTTCAGTCATACATATATGAATGTCACGATGTGTATACAACTTGTAGCTGACATCTGGCCCATATGATTATGAAATTTATTAAATCTAATTTACCGTAGTGCTCTTGTATATTAAAATATAAATAGAGTACCAACTGTAATCATACACAAAAAACAAGTGGACAGAATCATACCCCCAAGAGATCAAATCACATTGGATCTGCAGTCCAAGAAAGATCAACCATGATATAGAAGCAATTAAATGAGCTTTAAAATTCATTATCATACATGATAGCAATTAAAGCAAAGTCTCAACAATCGATAGACACTGACAATCAAGGTCTTAAAAGCCCAGAGAGTGAGTAAACCAAAGCAAAGATAGCAATAAGTACCACAAGCCCACGAGATGGTGGAGAACTATCTTGTGGTTTATCAATCAGCCACGTGTGATCGGTTGTGTCTGGTAATGGCTCCCAACCATATGAAAGATTTGAATGGGAGACCATCAAAGGGAATGAAAATTGATTGTAAAGCTATAGTGTAGGCTGAAAACTACCCCTATTCCAAGTTAACTTGGGTTCAAGTGATTCCTAGGGATTCCAAATGCTTTTAGCAATAAAAGTGTCTATCTTAATAGGCATTGGAGCATTTAAGAGGGAATGAAACCCAAGAGCATGCTAGGTTCTTTTACCATTGGGAGTTTCTTGGGAGATGCAATGTCCAAGAAGTTCCCTCTAGGTGAAGTTTTGATCACCCATTTAGAGGAATACTATTTCTTAGACAAGTACCCTCAATCTAAAAGGACCCGACCTCTATCGTTGAATTATGTTATAGTAAACAATGTCATTGATAACATTGAATGATATGCTAGATCTCTCTGAGCATTCATGTTTAAGCATCACATCTCCAACCCTATGCAATCTATCTTTCTCACCTATGTTTAAAATTTTTCTCTTGCATGCTACCAATCGATGCACTTTCTAAACAATACAATGCAATACATTGGAGATGAATATCACTCAATCCCAATTCAACCGCATCTTTAGGTCTGCAATAGACATCTTATGAAATTTGTGTAACCCTCAGTGTCTTCTGAATTAGCACAGAGAAAGTTCCTCAACAATTTGTTTTGCTTGAAATAGATAGCTTTTGATTGAGTCCAACAAGAACAATAGTGAAATTGGGTGGTAGAGATAATTTTAGAGCACAACTAGAGCTTCCCTATCAAGGAAAGAGGCTTGATAACCTAGCAAGCATTTTTATTATCAACTCTTAAGATAAAAAAATGATTTCAAAGCTCAAAGGAGGTGACCTGAAAGTCAATGGAGATGCTCAAGAACTTGAATATTTTACCACGGCGAATCCAATTCCAACAATACTTGGCTAACCATGGCAGCAAAAATCGTTTTTGGGTATAAATTGGCAAACCAAAAGATAAAGGTCTTTTCAAAAATTTGGGATTTAATCAGGAAATCTTCAGATTTTCAAAACATGCAGAAAAAAGAGAAAAATCTGTTGTTTTTATTTTAAAGGCATTTTAATTGCATACAGAAATAGAGAGAAAATAAAATGAAAGTTTACACCTTGAATTTTGGAATATTGAATTTTTTCATTTATTTTCATATTTCTGAATACATAGTGTTGCACAATGCATCCTGCACAGTGCATAAATGATAACTACATACTAATAGTTACACTTTTTCAATTGAAATAAAAGCCTTAACTGAAACCAAAACCACCAAAAAAGATTCACTGTTTAGGATTATGGTTAAGGCTTTTTGGGTAAAAAGAACAAGCCATAACCCTAACTCTAAATGCTGAAAAGAAAACAGCATTTAGGGTTGCGGGTTATGGTCTTTCATGCAAAAAAGGCAATATAATTTAATTTATTTTTTTATAAATAAGAAGAAAGAGTTTCATTAGAAATTCCGAACCTGAAAGCAGATGAAATATTGATAAAAAGCTCTGAAAATCTTTGAATGTTAATTCAAAATCAAGTTGAAACCCTACAGCCCGAAAAGTCTCCAAATCCAGCTTGAAAATGCCTTGGTCTCTCCAAAATATCCTGTGTAAATGTGAAGAAAAAAAAAACTTTCTTGTGTCTTGAAAATCTCCAAATCTAGCTAGAAAATTCCTAAAAAAAATCCTGTGCAAATGAATAAAGGAAGGTTTTTAAGTCCAAAAAATTGCCCCAACTTGTCAAAAATAGGTTAAACTCGCAATTTCTGACAAATCAGATTATCCTGGTTTTTTTGCGATCTTTTGGGTAAAAAATCATAAAAAAAACTGTGCAGGTTGAGTCATTGTTTAGATCATCATTTTCACTGACAAAAAATCAGCAAAACTGCCAGTTCACGATTACCTGTGATTTCTCCCGTTTTTTTGCAGTTTTTGCCTCTCTGAGGCTAACCATTGAGGCATGGGAGTCATAGGCTGTCTGCAACATTGAGTTATTCTCCGTCAAATATTTGGATCTAGAAGTTAGACCTTAAATATCCAAATTATAGTTTGCAGACTCGGACTTGGCAGGCCAAAAATTTCTAACTCAGAAAAAACTCAACAACTTAAAAAGTAGTTAAATTTCTCTAAAAATACATTTTTTTTTGCAAAATTCAGTTATAAAATTTATCAAATGAGTCTAAAAAACCACAGGTAAGTATAGAGTACAAAATCGTGTCATCATACGGACATAATAGCTAGCTTATAATTATTATGAATTTATGATGCTTGTCTTTGAAAATCATCATCCTAATTTGTATATCTAGGCAAGTGAAAAATTGTAAGTTTTTATAATTTTCTTTTCCCTACTCTAGTGAAAAATTGGGGGTTTGGGGGTCTAGTCTCTGTACTCAGTTGTGGCTCTTTGCTTGGCCTAGAAGACTATACCTATGACTCTACCTTGCTACTAGATGGCATTGACTCCTTCTCTACCACATCAATGTTATCCATTGACAATCCAATCTCTCTCGCGTTTTTGGTAGCCGAATCCTCCATACCTTGCCTCTCAAAATCAGCAATGCCATCTTCTATAAAGAAGGAGGTCCCATAATTCTGCATGGTCCAATCACTATAGTGATCAATCTCATCCAAATAATTAAGTTGGTTTGATTTGTCTTCCACCTTTCTTGTGCGAAGTTGAAGGTTGTATTGCACAAAAATTAGGTCATTGAGGCGTTGTTGAGTCAACTTATTATGCTTCTTTGTGTGAATGGCATCAAACAAACTTAGTTGTACTCATAGTCAAAAGCACTCCAAGGTGAGACAAATTTCATAGGGCTAGCTTTTGGAGATTTGGGGTATTTCCACCCCAATATCCCCACCAAGATCTTAACAATATTTTATTAATAATTATATTTTTTTTTAACTTGCAAGATATAAGATTTCACTTTTTCCGACTTGGTGTTTGGGTGGTTCTTTGTTGGATAGCTAGTGGTGAAGAAAAGAGCCTCCCCCTAACTTGCTTATAATTCTACAACTCTACAATGATGAGGTTTCTCACCTCAACCTTGGGTGTTATCCTCTCAATGCATGTTGAAAGGCCCTTCATAACCTCCCCATTAGCTTTCGTGAAGCTATCAGAGAAAAAGAACTAAGGGTTGAGGAAGTACCTCACTATATGAATGGGTTGTTGGAGTTGATTCTTCCACCTCCAATCAATGATCTCCCAAATAGGGGCAATCTACTTGCCTTGAATAGTTTTGAATCACCTCTTTGGCCCTATCCATGGCCTCATAAATGTATACCATTAGGTTTTGCTCTCCATCCACCAAGCGCGAAATCCTCACCCACAACTCCAGTACCTACAAAGTACAGATAAAGTGAAGTTACAATGAAACTAAATCATTTGAAGTTTAAAAATAAAGTATTCAATTTCAAATTTAAATTGGAGTTTGAAGTTACCTTGACAATCTCTATAGCTCTCTTGGCAACGACATGAATAAAAATTATGATTGTGGTTCTCCCTCCATCAACCTTTTTTGAATATGTTGAGTATAGCCATGCTTGACTCACAAATATTTGCTTCAAGGATGTTAATAAATTAGAAATATTTTGCAATGTTAGAAAATTAGTTGCAAACCTTGTGACACCTGATTGCACAAACACGTTCTCCCTAATGTGATCTCTCATCAAGTTGAGATCCAAAAGGTGATTATAAATATATTTGTTATGTTTCTTGCATCTTCTACAATTGGTCTCACTCAATCAATTTAGTCTATGTCCTCCAAAAGAACGTCAAGGCAATGGGTTGCACAAGAGGGCCAAAAAAATGTTGGATGCTTCTCTTGAAGCAATCTTCCAACCCCCACGAATGTGGTTGCATTGTCAATAACAACTTTCACGACACTTTTTATGCCCATCTCTAAAATAACCTTCTCCAACATCAAGCTCAAAGTTTTTGTGTTCTTTATATTGTAGGAGGCATCAACTGACTTCAAGAAAATCAACTCACTGTTTGAAGCCACTACAAAATTGATGATTGTATAGTTTCTTTCATCCATCAATCTATCCTGAAAGAACTTTTGCTATTGCTTCCTTTGATATTCCATAACTGTTTTTGTATCTGTTATAGCATTTTGGAGCAACCTCCCATATAACTCTTTTGGAGAGGGTGCCTTGTACCCTTAACATGCAATTGTCAATACTGTCACCAAATACTCCCCATATAGACTCTTTGACACACTGAAGGGAAGGTTTTTGTAATATCAAAAATTTGTGCATGTTTTATTTGTTTCTTTGTGTGCCTCCTTGTTCCACCCTATATTTTGCAATGAAGGTTGTGCTCCATTTATGTTTCTAGGCACAAAAAATCATTGAGATTGAGCTCTATTCAAGTTGGATGAGGTGGATGTGCCATATATGCATGGACTGCGACTAGAGCCTACAATGCCTATCATATCTACATTGGATTCTGATAGCAAATTGGGTTTATTGGTTGTTTGTGTCCTAGCCCTCTCCAACTTCTTCTAATCTAGTAATGCAAGAAGTGCTATCATTTTTTTTTTTTCCTTAATTCGGGCCTTTGTACATGTCTTGGAATTGTCATTAAGATTGCCTGCAAGATGGTATTTGAGGCAATCGATGTCTCCACTAAGCTTCTTCGTGCACAAGGTACAAATCACACTCCCAGCTACTTGTCTCATTAAGGCATGTTTCCAAGTGGGGTCACAACTTCCATGGGGTGGCTTCCACTTGCTGAGTTTGAACTTGATGCAGAGCTAGGTGCCATTGTAAATTAACTTACAATATTAAAGAAAAAAGAAAAAATAGTGTTTAAAAAAATACATCAATTTGAACACAATTTAAAAAAAATGTAAAATTGAAATGTAATATGGTAATTGAATATTAATTGAATTAATGAATTTAACAAAAATATAATATGTTTTAACTCAAACTTAAACCCTGTATTCAGAAAAAAAATGAAAAAAATTGATCTAGATAAATTTGTGTAACTGTAAATCAACAAACAAATTTACATTGAATTCCATGCAATACAATTTTTAAATTTTACATGCTTGTAAATTAGAAATGATTAATAAATTTATATGCTTGAGAAAAAGTAAAAAAAAGAACTAACCTGGTGCAAATATGAAATTCTAGAAACATTTTCTTCAAATCCCTTAAAAATTCCTTCCAATTTTCTCTAGAATGCTCTAATGCTGCTGTGTGTGTTCAACTTAGTTGAATAGGGCTTATAAACACAAAAATCTATGTTTTTTCTGTGTTTGTGCGAGTCATGCTTGGACTTTCCGAGTACTTGCCAATTTCTATCAAAAGCTCATAGGAAAACTCTGTGAATTAAACTTGCAAAAACTCTCCACAAGAATTTTTTCGCGAGAACTCATCGAGTCTGTGAACTATGATCCAAACATTCCATAACGTTGTACAATGAGGATTTTTCTTCCAAAAGAGCTAAAAATCATCATCAACAAAATTCCCATTGAGTAATTGTGTAGGTAGGTCACTAGGCAAGGAAATACCTTTTGACAAGACACATGGAAGTGTAATCTACACAAAGATATCCAAAACCTTTAGCAGCAATCACATAAAGGGAAGGTGCTTTGGGACAGCCTTATATGATAGAATTAAAGAGGCCAAGCCATATTGATTGACTATGGTTGATGGTAATGTAGTCAAATGCATCTTGAAAAAGCATTTACATAAATTTGAGAAATATAAGACTGAATTCAAGGCTTGAAGCATAGCCAAAATGAAGATATTTGGGTAATCCCTTTAGTAGTTTCTTAATCTTGGAAGCATTTCTTTGCTTTCCTAAAATACTTGCTGTCCATTTTTTGTTCTAGTGTTCCTTGCTGGATCAACTTTTTTCTGGGCATTGTCTTGGTGTTTCATGTATGTTTTGTTCATGCAAAGGTGCTTCTCATCATAATTTCCAGCTCAAGAGACTTTTTGCTGATGTGCAGAAACAAAAAGGGTTAATGTGACTCAAAATGTGCCACAAGCCACTGAAAGGTTAATGTGTATATAGTTCAACCTTTTTTTTGTGGGAACATTACAAATTTATATCTTTTAACCTCATTCTATTCCTTTTCAAACTTACCTTTTAGTATTTACCAATGGTCATAAATATCATCATTGCCATGTTTTAAATTATATATTATTTATTACTGTGATCTACAACTGAATCACTTAACCTTGTTGATTAATGAGGTCAAATTAAACAAATAGCACATGATTATGGCACATGGTAACACAAACCTTAGATCACGACTTAAGATTCAATATATATAAAGAATATGTTAGGTAGGGTGCTGAAAAGAAAATTTCAGTCTTATTTTGGTGTCTTAGGACAAACATAAAATAACTAAATGAAAAGTTCAATAAAAAAACATTTATACTATAAGAAAATACAAAATTCATGGTTCTAGCCTTGAGATCCAGATAGGTGAGGGCCTTATCTATGAGGTTCAGCTGCTTTGAATTGAAAATTAGGGATGTGTTCATGGTCTTCAATGTGTCATAGAGAAAAACACACACTTCCAATTTTAGAAACTAAAAAGAAAATGTAAAGGTTGGTTTCTTTGGCCGATAGTTTGACCATGGATAACATTACTGCTCCCTACAATAAGGGTTTGAAATTGGTATTAAAATTGTGATTTTGTGCAGGCTCTTAAGAATGACAATCTAATGGCAACTGGCATTTCAATGTCTATACTGTTGGGCAGTAGGACATATGTGCCATACTTCTATACCTTTCACTTTGCATGGAACAAATTATTTCATCTTGAATTATATTGATGTCAAAATATCAGTCTTGTGGTATTGATAGATGCACATTATAGCAAAAACATCTGTTATATGTAGTTGTAGTATGTAGGTAAGTGTTTGATGAAAATAGAGTATTTTAGAGAGCAAATGTTACCATAAACACTATATGGTTAGGGCCAAGTAGTCTAATGTAGGATTTGTGTTCTGGTATGTATTTACTGGTTCATACTCTTGCAACATGGATGTTGGATGAAAAGTAATTTTCTAAAAGGACATTTTCTTTTTGATGTAAAGGTTATTGATTGTCGCATATGTGGTGACCCCAATTCAGTTCTTCGGTTTGCTTTTGTAGAGTTTCATAATGAAGGTGAGTCTCGCATTTGAGTTTTAGTGAAGTTCAATTTAATTAGTTGCATGCATACAAAAATTTCCATTCATTGGGATTGTAATTTGAATGCATTGTTACTCTGCCTATTTGTGTTTGTAGAGGGTGCAAGAAGAGCTTTGAGCCTTGCAGGAACCATGTTGGGATATTATCCTGTCAGGATCCTTCCTTCGAAGACTGCAATTCTTCCAGTTAACCCAACATATCTTCCAAAAGTGAGCAATGTGATTGATCCTTTTTATTTTACTTATAGAAAGCATGGGATTATTTGGCAGGAGTCGGGATGGAAATAATTTTAATTTTTCGGTTGGTGCATATATCTGTAATATTCATTTATGATGCAAATGAATCTAGACTGTGAGGATGAATTGTAGCTGCATTTAGTGAATTTCAGTTGTTTTAATCTCTAACTGCAGTCTGAAGACGAGCGGGAGATGTGTGCTCGCACAATATACTGTACAAACATTGACAAAAAGGTGAGGTTTATTGATCCAGTGACATATAGTGCATAAAAATCTAAGCCAAAGTTGTATTGAAGTGTGTCATTTGGGTGCTGGTATGATAGTTCTGAGGGCCATCAGTTAATGATATGGTCTCAATTGCTTTGCAGGTTTCTCAAGCAGACGTACGGATGTTTTTTGAATCACTTTGTGGTGAGGTGGGTGCCAGCACAACATTTTTTTATTTTTTATTCCATACTTTTGAGAAAACTTTCAACTGGGCTGATGAATTTTTTGTAAGCCTGCATTCAGGTTTCTCGTTTAAGACTGCTTGGGGATTCTGTTCATTCAACCCGTATTGCATTTGTTGAGTTTATAATGGTAAGTAACTCACAGAGTATTTTGAATTTCTGTATACTTTGTATTAGGAAAAAATAGAAGACGTGGTTGTTAGCTGCTTCCAATTTTAATGTTAACTTCAGGAAATTTGTAGGTATTTGGATTATAAATTCAATCAATGCATGGATTTATTTTCAAGTTTCTCCAATTTGATAATAATTTAGTTAATGTTTACTTGTAAATATGCATGCATCAATCACACAATACTATAATGTACTGTGTGAATGTTGGAATTTTCAGTTCAATGTTATCAAATTGGACATCCACCCTTTGAAATCGATGCATGGTTTCTAGTTTCATGTACAGGTTGTATTTTAAGAATTCGAGCTTTAATGTGCCCAAATCCCTGTTCTTACATATGTAGAGAAGTGGATGACTAAATGTGTTCCATGGCATTTCTGGGACAGGTCCCTAAGTGACATAGTTTCCCTAAGTAACATAGTTCCTTAGAAAGAGGGATGCAAGATAATATTAGATCAAATGTGATCAATATGCAATGCACAGGATTGCTATGGAATTGAATGGAATTAATTTACAAATGATAACCCCCCCTTGGTTATATAGCCAAGGTGATAGACAAGATCATGACAATTGTCTTAATCCTATGTCATAAGACAATTAACTCATCAAATATTAAATGACCTATGAAACAAGTATTAAATGACATGATAAGATAAGATAAGATCACATGACACCTAGGACTTCTAGAAAGATTCCTAGGACCTAAGCAAACTTAATATGTAAATAGGACCTATAAATGAACTAGATAGGTAAAACACCTATTTACACCAACACCCCTCTTTAGTGCAACTTAGGGAGTAGATTATTAGGCAAATGATGCAAAGATGGATCCTAGCTACTAGGCCATGTTAGGTACCCATGTGCAAATTCAATCTTTCACAAACGGAGAAAAGGAGAAAACCCAGTGGGACAAAACTCCTCCCCAAAAGAGAGATGAAAAGAAAATTCTCTCATTGATCTTATTCCAAGGTCACACATTCAAATAGTCCGCTTTATCATGGATTAGTTTAGGACAATGATGAGACTTGCAGTTCAAATAATGAGTTCTTGACCAAGGGAACATTCAGCCATATTCTGCACTTTGTGTTTGTCCAATTATCATCACACCAAAAGAGTATGGTTCATAGTGCCTTTGTGTTGACTAATGAACTCAATAAGATCATTGTGAAAATAGGTTTCCTCTACCTCTTATTGATGATCTCTTAGGATTAGCTTTGAAGTGCATAATACTTCACAAAATTGATCTCAAATCCAACTACCATCAAGTTATATAACCATCCTAGAAGACGTATGGAAGGCTGCATTGAGGATGAAGAAAGGGTTATATGAGTGGCTGGTAATGCATTTTGGTCTGACCAGTGCACTTGTGAACTTCATGCGACTCATGAATGATATTTTATCATCCTTTACTAACTCCATCATTATCATTGTGGATGATATTAACATCTAAAACAAGACATGGGAGGAAGTTATTTCATATGGTAAGAAGGTTTTTGACACATTTCACAATCATAATTGCAAGCAATCTTATTCAAGTCTATCTTTGGTATTTCTCAGGTTTAGTTCCGAGGATATTTGAGATAATTTAAGATTGGCAAACTCCTGATAGCTACATAGAACCACATACTTTTTTTTTTCAGATTTGCAAAATTCTTTTTGCTGGTTTATGTTGGGATTTACTCACATCTCTTGGCTAATGAATCAAAATAATGCAAGCTAAGTTAGCATTTCCTCAAAGCCACTGACATTCATCCATAGTAGTATTACATCTACATGACATTGACATAGCATACTGAAAGTGTAAATGGAATTCAATTGCATGGGTTTAAAATTGGGAAAAATAGAAAAAATGGCAAATTGAAATCCTAAACACTAAATTTTTTTTTTTTTTTTGAAAAAATGTGAAAATAAATTGGGTTCGAGTGGGGATAAGATGTAACAACTCTATCCTTACTCTAAAGTTTTCACCTAGGATTAAACTCATGAAGTAAATAATTCAATGTTTCCAAAAACAAGAATATAAAATTTTTCTTTTCCAATAATATAATTTGCATGCTGCGCAAAGAATTTCATATAACATTGCATAATCGAAATAACATAACTTAAACTTAATGTAAATGAAACTCATCTTTTCAAATAAAGTTTATAAATAGAATTCACGATCATATAAACAATTTCATAATTTACAAGGGAACAAGGTCAAGGTATCCTTATTTCAATTACTCTTCTATTTCACAAGCCTCGGCGTGTCGTCTGCAAGAGGGAGAGCATCACCCAAGCGCTTTACCTCTAAACATAGACCAACAGTCCCTTGCTCACTTTTCTAACTGGAAGTGGCCCTTCCCTTCGACGAAGAGTTTGGTATAGGAACCTTTAGTATTGCCATTTGAGTATCTAGTGGTGTGTCCTACATAACAAGTACGGCCATACAACTATGGATACTTTCCAACTATGCATGACGTTATTGACAAGTTATGCAAACCTGGAGCATAGTGAACCGACAAGTGCAAGTAGTGACTTTTACACTCACTTTAGCCAAAGTTTTGATATATAAAATCATCCACTTTATAAGGAAGCAGTGTCATAAGCTCACCCACCTCTAACTCGACTTGGAAATCTTATTGACCTATGGTTTACTCTGCTTTTGGTTTGACCCAAGGTTAACTAACTCAAATAGAATTTCTTTCAGTAGTGATGTCTTCACTAGTGTCGACTAATCGACCAAGTTAGTTATGTACTCTTTGACTTTGAACACCCATATTACATTCATGTAACATCCCGAGCCTTGGCAACTGCCACTTGTTCAAGTCCTTTCTTCTAAGTTGGTAATTGACTTGACTGGTTATTCTCTTCTGACTAGAATACCCAAGTTACGTTCTTGCAACATTCAGGGTCTAGGCAACTGCCTCTTATTTAAGTCCTTAGTTTTAACCATGGGAGTAACTACTCTCCTATTTCATGCACAATCAGTCAATTTTGTTGACACAATGTCATCGACTAGACACAATTGGTCTTAATCTAAAAGTATTGACAATATGTCGATAGGTATAATAATGTATTATTAAACTTAAATTGAAGATTACTTCGTATTAAAGTTTCAGTTGTCCAACGTTTATTCTTTGGCTCCGTTCCTAACGAACTCCATACCGAATACGGTTAATCTTGGAGTGAACATAGACAATCGTCTTCTTCTTAAATAATGCTTCAGACTCTTTGTTGTTATAACAAGTATGGTTCCATTCTTCTAGAACACCAAACCGATCTGGTTAATCATGATATAAAATATTCAATATAAGACTTTATATTCATGGTAATGTCCAATAATAATTCAGCATATTAAGCTGTTTAACTTTTGACAACTCAATTGAGAACCATCCGACTAATCTCCAAATTCCTCACAAGTTTCTTCCAAGTTATCCTTTGCATATTTTATAAGGTTCCTACGTTTGTATGTATATAGACATTCATACATCTATCCTTCCATATGATACACATATCCTCATATATAAATGTATAATAAGTTTATATCCAAATTGGAGAATATTTTCTACATGAGAGTTCTCTGTGCTTTTGTACCTTAAAACTTCCTAGCACTAAGGCTTTTGATTAATAATTAGAGAATAAGGTCCTCTATCCAGAATACATGATCTTTAATCAGTAGGTAATAATAATGACTCCTGGTCTATTATATAAGATTATAACTTTCAAAAGATAATAAAGACATTTTCACTTATATTACGTCTTCAGACCCTCTTAATGAAATACAATATAAACGTGCTTGATAAGAATATAATAAGACACTGTCTCAATGGGATAAATATCATACTCCTATACTTAGCTATTCTTCGCTACTTTGGTCTAATAAGCTGGCCGTTTTGGTTAAACACAGCTTAGAGAGTCTTAATCTTTCTCTTTAAGCTCTCTTGAATAGATATATTAACTTAGTATCACATAAATCAAACATGATTTTAACAATGTTTAAAAAAAAAACTGCTTTGATCTAACCAACTGGTTGCATTAGTTCTTATTGGCATTTTGCATAAATAAGCTAAGATTTTCGTACATGCATTCATAAAATTTCCCATACAGCCACACTTTGCACATAGCAATGGCGTAAGCAAACTCAGAATAATGAAAGAGCTTTTTATCAGATTTCAAAAGAGAAAGAAGGTGAATCATTTAAATCATGCCTGGAATTAAATAGCCTGGCTTTGATTCTGGCATTCCTTGCTTCAATTCTGCACTTTTAACTCACCCTTAAACCTGCTGTCCTATCAACTTCAGCACTCAGCACTATCCTTGCACTGCTTTTTTGATTCTTTTACTATTAGTCTGCAACTAGTAAGCAATCTAAATCTGATACAATCAAACTATTCTCACCCGATGGGGTATTGATATGCAGTTTGCAAGCTCTCCACGCTATGCTATTTCTCTCCTCTAATCTCACGTATGTAGCTTTCTCCAAGATTTCAAAACTAACGAACAGCCTGTAGAATGAGCAGCTGCTATGTATTTATGCTCAAATGAATTTTCCAAAGATAGAAAACAGTTAACATTTGGGGGCTCGAATTGCCCCAAAGTTGCCATGATTTGAAAGAACTGCCAGGCGTGAAGAAAGCTTCCCAAAAGAAGTTGACTATGCACTTTGAATTGCCATGATTGGCATTTGAATATGTCAAAGCAATTTGCAGTCCTTTTCTCACGAATGCAGTTACAGATAATGCAAATTCAGTTTGAATTGGTCTTCAAAACTTAATCGACCTCTTCCTTTTAGTGCCAAGGCTAGCTTGGAAAACTTAATGATTTGCTGTTTTGCTGTTTATTGTTCCAAAAAAAGTCTCTTGAATGGCACGTTGGCTGTCAAATGTCATTCAAACTCCCTTTACTTACCAACTGCCCAAGTCACGGGCTTCCTATTTAATAGGAACACCATGCAAATAGCCTCCCGTATGCCACACTATCGTGGCTGTTCAAACAGTTTATATAATGTAACACTCAGCCACTATGTGGCAATGATAATGATTTGATAAAAGCACACGGTGGCACCTATGCTGGGTGTCCACTCTTCACTTATTTATAACAGCATTAAGCCTTGCATATGCATGGCATTATAGCCACTTATCATGGCTTTCAAAATCATTTAATTATAATAATATATAATTATATATATACAATAATATATACACATTTCATTTAATTTGTTTGTACATACATAATATGTATGAGTATACATAGATATTATTATCTATATATATATATATATATATAATTCAATTATACAATACATGTTATATATGCTACTTACAAAGGGTATTAGCAATTTAATTTAATTTAATTAAACGGTCAAGGAGGATCAAAGATGACCAAAAACATAATTTTCCCTAATGGCTGAAACCCTATCAACTTAGGTTCAAGACTTACCCAAAACGAAACTCAAACTGACTTGACAAGGTTCCACTAACCTATGCAAGTGAGTATGTGCGTCTACTCACATAGAATTACCAAATGTTTCAATACCAATCTCTTCTCTTGGGTGATACTCTCCCTCCCCCACTGGAGGGTTCAAACTTTCCTGCATCCAACTTAGAGTAACATGTTCGTAGTTAGCTGATAACATATATATCATATTCACCATATAACATAAGCATCATTAAAGCATTTATAAATAGTTTCATCTTATTGCATATTCATTCATTTCATTAAGCCATCAAATACCATCATGACATAATCATGCATTAAAACCGTATTTAAACATAAAGGTTAAAGTAATTTGGTAAATTAACATTGGGGTGTAACATAAGAGCTGTGCTGGTTTGACCCAGCATGGCCTAGGCGCCAACAATAGATTAAATGCAGTTAATCACATTTTATTTCCATATAAAAGATCTATGTGTTACTCAACTCTTCAAAACTGAGATTAATGCATACAATTTTGTGTTTTCGATGATTTTTACTCAGCATCGATATCCTATTGCATCTCATTCATAAACATTCAATGACTACATGTGAATGAGAAGTTGTGCAAGTCTCGAAGTAATGGTGACACTAGTATTAGGTGAGGAGGTCTCATTCATTTTGATCACAAGCTTCTGCAATTTTTCATATAGAAAATAAGAATGCAAGTCACATGAAGTGGACAACCGATTTGTAGTAGCACAAGAAAGGGAAAAATTATAAAGCAGTTGACTGCTTGAGTTGATCACTAGTCGCTTTTTTGTTAACAATGTTTCATACTCAAGGCAATGATGTTGTGAACTGGGTTACATAGAGCTCTGTAGATCCATAATTCACACCTACTACAATCCTTCATCAAGGACGTGTTGGAATTTCTGTCAGCAAGATAAACTTCTCTACAAACTTGGCTTCACAGGTGTTTCTTAATTCTTTCAACACACCTCACAGCTGGCTTCTTTGGGAGGCATGCTACTCCAAATCAATTGATTGTTTTAGTCACCAAAACATTGGCTACACTTCACAAGCACTTCTATTGGATAGACATACACAGAAATTAAGGCTCTCTTCAAGTTTTGTGCTTCTTGCAGCATAACAAACTAGCTAATCACAAACTGGGTATGTAAACACCACTTCCAATATCCTCCAATGCATCAATATCTGACAACATGAATTTCTTAGCTGGTCTACTTCAATATCTGACAAAATGAATTTCTTAGCTGGTCTATGGATGACTTAACATCCACACAACTCCCTGTTTGTTGTGGTTTATTGTTTCTCAAGGTTACCGATCATGATTGCATGTGAAGAGACTGTCAATGCACCAAAGACAGCTGAACTCTACCAGAACATTTAGGTACATTTTGAGGTTTCTGTATCCATGGTGTCCGATTGAGATACTAGGTTGGTTTGACAAGATTTGTCGTAAATGCTAGATGTCGAGCTGGATAAATAAAAAACTTTTCATTTTCAAGTTGATAGGCAAACTGAGGTGGTTGACTGTGTACCTAGTTCAATTACTGTCAATGTACAATGATGCTCAAGCTCGCAGTTGGGCAATAACTTGATGTACATACCCCTTTTCCATGACATACATACATCTTTACTATGACATGGCTCTTGATGGTTCTGTAGGGTATGGCTCATTTCAGACATTATTGGTACCAATCTGTAGTGCCTCCTGACATTGCTTTTTGCATTCCTGCAGTTTTAGAAGCTAATGCACAAGCCAGTTACCTTTTTTTTTTTTGATACGTAAGATCATTTATTTATTAATTAAAATATAGGAAAAGATTTACGTCGCAAGATAAACAGGGAATTGCAATGGAAAAAATCCCTGCTCAAAACGGCCAGCCAGGGTCCCAAACAACCCAGAAAAAGCAATGATATGCGGCCCAAAACACAGCCTGACCACCCAACGCAGGACCAAAATTGCAGAACAAAGACCAGACCAGAAACTAGAAACCCCCACATTACAAAATTTAGCAAAATTAAGCCCACCCGACACCTGCATATTACAGAAACCCATTGAGCATGGAAAAGTCTTCGAAATCTTGGATCCAATCGATGTTCTCCACTGCCTTCAGACCAAAAAACTTCATGTATTCCACAGCTACCGCAACCACCAAACGATGCTTCGTCAGGGCCAGAACCCTCAAATCCAAAATGAAGGGGTAAATTTTAACAGCCTCATCTGAATTTTTCACCAATTCCCATTGTCCCGAGCGTGGAATTCCTCTTCCTTCTACCACCAGCTTCAACAACTCCTCCACACCAACCAGCAAGTCGCCATGGAACAGCTTCTCAAGCAGCACCTGGGCCTCCTCCTTCGGCTCACGGCAGTCCAATAGGGATGCCAAGAAACGAGAAGTGATATTCGTATTGTCTCTGGTGTACTTGCTCCGACTCAAATGCCCACAACCCAACACCATTTTCACCGCCACGACAAGCAAGGGGTCGATGTTGTTCATATTCCTCTTCAAACGCTGCTCTGAAACCTCCCTAAAGGACATTTGGCGAGATGAGGCTTCCAACGAAATTGGTGTGTCCGCCCCGAAACAAGCCAGACCATCAACTGAAACCTCGATAACGAAGCAAGATTTCCCTGCCATCGTAACCATCCTCAAAACGCCCAATGAAGCTTGACTTGCCCACAAAACCAGCCAAACGAACCAAGCCAAATATGCGATTGAAGCTACCGCTCTTGTCGCACACACATTTAAAGGGGAATGCCAGCCCAACACTCATTAAATGGAGCTACACAGGCAATTAATGCCAGGCACTTCGCACAAGAAGGCCGTCCTTCCCACGAATGCCATGTCCAAAAATGAACGAATGGGTCACTTCACCCACTGCCAGAGTACAAACCGCCGCCAACGTTGCCAAACACAAGCATCATTAAAGCTCCTGGAATTAACAAAAGAAACACCTGTCCTTCCTCTTGATAAGAGTGGGCCACCACATCCCCCAACGGAGAGAGAGAAAAGCATGCCACCTCACCAACGGACCCTGACCCCCTCAAGCAAGACTGCATACCATGTATGCAAAGCCCAAAGTTCCCTCCGCCAACATGGAGGGCTGCCCACCCTGCCAACCACGTACAAGCCAGTTACCTTTACCATGACATACATACATCTTTACTATGAACACGGCTATTGATGGTTCTGTAGGGTATAGCCCATTCCAGACATTATTGGTACCAATCTGTAGTGCCTCTTGACAATGCTTTTTGCATTCCTATAGTTTTAGAAGCTAATGCACAAGCCAGGGACCTTTACCATGACATACATACATCTTTACTATGACATGGCTATTGATGGTTCTGTAGGGTATAGCCCATTCCAGACATTATTGGTACCAAGCTGTAGTGCCTCTTGACATTGCTTTTTGCATTCCTGCAGTTTTAGAAGCTAATGCACAAGCTGGGGAATTAAACAAAGCAGAGAAATTCCTCTCAGGGAATTAAACAAAGCAGATACATTCCTCTAACATGTTCAATTAATGCATCATCAAGTTCAACAGATTTTGACTTGCCAGTCGTAAAAGTACAAGGAATGTCATGATGTGCATTGGACACCACACTTTTTGGATTGGTGACAAATTTTGGTTGCATTTTCAGAAAGAGTGAAAGAGTGATTCCGAGGTTCTCATTGTGAAATCAAGGCACTATGGTATGGTCATTTCACCATAGTCCATACCTCACACTGCTTAGAACACTTTCTTCCTAGACCGACTTTCATACATGGTTATTCATGCAATTGCATTCCAAACCATAATTTGGCCATGCATACTTGTTTAGTGCTGAAGTGTTCAACGATACATACCAACTCTGGTTTAACATGTTAGAGTTCAATATCCATTAACTTTGTATCCTACACTCTTGAGTCCAGCAAAGAAGAATGAAGACTTAAGTCATTAACCTAAGTTACCGATTCGCCATACTAAGCCTTCGGATACGATACGGTACGATTCGGATACGAGATTCGGATTCGGTACAATACAGATTCGGCCAGGATTCGAAATTTTCCCTGTGGATACGTTTCAGATTCGAGGACTCTCTGCGGATTCTTCCAGGATACGGTGCGACGAATCTGAGCAGAATCCGTAGCAGGTTAGGGCAGAATTCTTCATAAAAATGTGTTTTTTTAATCATTTTTTATTATTAAAAACGGAATCCGTGAAGTTGATATAGATTCAAACGGCAACGCAGAGTATTCGCCAGATTTTTAGCAAAAACGAGTAACTCCTACCTTTACTCGCCGTTCACTGTAGCAGGATAGTCCTCGATAAAATGCATTACTGTAGCAGGTTACACGCAGTTTATTGTAGCAGGTTAGGGCATTCGAAATTTGGTCCCGTCCTTTCACTCGAGATTTCCGACCTTTCGCTCAAGCCATGGGCATAAATTTTGTTCCGTCCAGGCGTCCACTACAATCCATTCGCAACCCAACTATAATCCCTTCGGCCTTCGCAACCCGACCTTGGCTCCGCTCCACGGCACTGTAATATAAGGGATATTAAGAGGGATATTAATATCTTAATCTTGTATATCTTAATATCCCTCATAATATTTAAATTATATTATTATTTGTATATTCTTATCCCTCACAATAGCACTATTATTATATTCTTATATTAGTCCATTATTATATACTATATTTATTATTATATATTTATATTTAGTATTAGTCTATTATTATATTTATTATTATATTTGCTATTATTATATTTATTTAATATATACTATTATTGTATTTATTATAAATAAATGCAATATAAATTATATTTATTATTAAGATATGCAATTATAATATAAATATATGTATAAAAATAGCATTTTCTTCAATATATTATATTTTAATACTTTTTTAAGTCGTCGAGTATTTTCCTTCTGTAGTTTCTTTACCATGGTGATGTATTTTTGCTGTGTTATTAGACTATTAATATGGTGGTGTATTCTGAACTTAATTACTGCTGCAAATATGTATATATTTCTGATTTTTATATGTTTTTTGTATTGCCGTACCCAAGCTGTACCCAAACCCAATTTTTTTTTTTTGCCGAATCCCGTACCGGATTCTCGTACCCGTACCCGAATCCAAAAACGAATCGGTAACTTAGTCATTAACATCTTTATTCACATTCACCATCAACTGTTTCAAGTTGTGACAAGGTGCTGTATGGAGATTAAGTGGTATACCTTTCAGCAACTTCAAGTTTAGTTTTCATAATTTGCTACCCATACAATGTGGACTGTGTGTCTTAACAAAATTCAAACTAATTATGCACACTTGGATTTGCAGCTCTTGAACTCCAAACAAACTTGTTAGTTTACAATGCTGCAACTTGCAAAATTCAAACACTTGCCAGTAAGACAGCAAAGCGTATGATATCTTGTCAGATTCCATGTGTGCAAGAAGACAAAGACAAGACACTGACTGAGCACACTTTTAGAGTAACCAGCCAAATGGCACTTCATTTCCTGGGTCAAAATGGTTCGGGCACCTAAACCAATTGGCACAGCAATAGTTCTTAGAACTGAACCCTCTTGTAGCTGCATTGTAGATTCTATAATTCTAAATCAAATGCGATTTCCATTGGATTTGGCATTGTATGGAATCCATCTTCTGTAACTCATTCTCAATGCCTTACAATTTATCTTTGGATTTAGTCCATGAGAATATACAGTTTTGGTGTCCATGTCCTGCATTCTACACATATATGATATCTTGTTTGTGATGAATAAAAAAGCTTTGTTTGCTATCTGCTGTCCTCTTTGAATGTTTAATGGTGCCTCTGCATTTGTCTCACATTTTATAGTGCATGCTCAATATAGTTGCATTTTAATTAGATAGAGCTGCCTATTAGTTAATCTCTAAGTAGTTCCCCATGTGAACACTTTTGACTGGCATATACAATACAAAAGTGGAAAAATATGCTGATTTAGTGCTGAATGTCTCGTCTCTGTGATGTTTAGAGAAATAGTGTAATACAGGTTACAGGCCTGAAATGCATTTGAGCTCATTTTTTAAAACAAGTTCCCATGTTTTGGCTTTGCCCTAATGGACATTTGATACTTTAGTTTTAGGATTCAAAGCTAAAATTGATGTATGTAGGAGCCTTAATAGGCACCAGAGGACCGGTGTGATTTTTTTTTTTGACACTTCCTGTAGGTTTTTTGTTTGATTTCCTTGCCAATTTGTGTGCTCAACATGTTTATTGCCAATCAAGACTTATTTTTCATTCTCCTTTCAGCTAGTTGAAACATGTTTCAACCTTTCATGTCAAACAATCTGTATAATTATTGTTGTGTGATTCACATCGTCAAGCTTCTTTGAGAAAAAGGTTGGTAAAGGCTGCTTTGTGTTTTCTTTCAACTAAGTGCTTTGATGGCCTTGGTAGATTTGGTAAAGATGTGAAATCAAGGTTGTTTATTAAACTGACATTCTTAACCTGTATAAATTTTGATTGGTGGGATCAAATATCCTAGTAATAGTCACGGGACTTGGACTTGGCATGGGACTGATTTGCTAAGAAGGTTTGGAAATGGTAAAAGAAAGGTAGGCCAAAACTGGAAAGAGACTCAGCTTCTTAAAATGAGGCCTATTCAGGCCATTTTTTATGTGTAATTTTTTAGATGGTTGAATCTCTTGCTTGGACTAAGTAAGCAAAAATTGGAGAGTTTTGCCAAAGTCAGAGGTACTTCATCAGAACTTGGAGAGGCAGTCCATTCCAACTCATTTTGTTTCACTCACCACTTGGTCTTTAGGGTTTGCTTAGAACTCGGAGAGTCTAATTACTATGGTTCTAGTATACTTTAAAGGTATGTTTATCAATGTCAATCTGCTTATTTTTCTCTTTGATTTCAAGCTTTTGGTATTTAGAGTGAAGTATTTTTGCTAGTGGACAGTGGACTAGCCACAATGAGGAGCCACATAGCCCATACATTGACTTTTTGCACCAAATTAAATTTCTGTCTTTCAAGAATTTTTTAACTGTTTCAAAAGAAATATTATAGGGGAAATGTTCTTCCAATTTTAAAAGCATTAAATTTTCTGCTATTACTGATTAAATGAGGTATGCTTTTTGTCTGAACTTTGAGGTAAATTTTCTGTTATGAAACAGGCATTGTAAATATATCTATCGAAAGGATGTTTATCATGTCCCTGCTCCAAATCAGGGATGCTGTTAAGAAATAGTTTGGAGGATGTCTGTCATGTCCAAGAAATAGCATGAATACAAATGACAAGAAATTGCCCTAGGAAACTAGCTCTACAGTTTACTATTTTGTACCGTCGTATTGAATGTGTGATTTGTTAAACTTTTGGCTACTTAAAAAGTCATGGATGTTGTGTTTTTGTAAAGAATGCCTTCGTATTTTAGAAGGCGGTATGTGTCATAAATCAAGTTAAATGCTTTTCATATATGCAGTGAAGTGATCACTTAATCTATTAAGTACTTTCTGCTGTTGCAGGCCGAGAGTGCCATACTTGCATTGAACTGTAGTGGTGCAATTTTGGGATCTCTGCCAATAAGGTACAATTCCTGATTGAGTGCAGAAAATTAATGTTTACAGTTTAAGTGATGATAGTATCTATCATTAGGAGGTATTTTTCCACAGCGTGTCAAATTATGATATTGCTATCAGGATTCAACCGTGTAGTTTCGAGTCAAACTCATTGACCCATGTTTCATGAGTAGTGGTTCAACAAGAACCCATCTCTCATGATATCGAATGGTCCACTTAGCACTCATTGCATCTAGGTGATGCTCACAGAGGTGAAGCACTGGTCCGTCCCGGGAGGTCACCCATCCAGTACTGCTCCAGCTACTGCTCCGCTCAGGCAACCTTGAGAAAGATGCAGTACTGGGATGGGTGACCTCCCAGGGGACCAGTGCTTCACCTCTGTGAGCATCACCTAGATGCAATGAGTGCTAAGTGGACCATTCGATATCATGAGAGATGGGTTCTTGTTGAACCACTACTCATGAAACATGGGTCAATGAGTTTGACTCGAAACTACACGGTTGAATCCTGATAGCAATATCATAAGTATCTATAATTCAATATTATTTATTTTGATGAAATAATATTTTCCTCTGGATGTAGGGTGAGTCCATCAAAGACGCCAGTCAGACCTCGCATGCCTCGTTCTAGTATGCATTGAAGTGACTATTTGAAACTGTGCTGTAATGCATGCTTGCTGAATTTATATGCTCATCGATCTAAATTCGGGTTCATTGAAGGATGCTTTCCTTAGGTGTAATGGCATTTTGATAGACATCTATCTATTAGAGTAAAACTTAGTTGTATGAGGAACAATTAAGGTCTTTTTAGATAGAAATGCAATGAGGTTCAAGCATTTGCTGCTTCTGAATTGGTACTAGACTGGGTGAGCATCATATTTATAAGCTTCTAGAGTTCTTCTGGACATTACTATTTTTCTGCTGCTTACGAGCATTCAAACACTTTTCAAGATGAAACCTTTGAGGTGTTACAAGAGCGTGTATTTATTAAGTCAGGAATGTGCAATTGATGTGCCTTATTATCCTGTTTGAGGGTAAAAATAGCAGCATTTTGTGTAGCTGGGCATGAATATGAAGATTGGTCACTGTAACCAATAATGAGATCAGCATCATAGTTTCCAGAAAGCTAAGAAATAGCTTTGCAAAGCAAATAAGGGAATTTTGTCCTAGAAGCTTCAAGGCTGTTCTGTTTATCCAATCATCATTGAAAAATAGTTTTATGAAATGTAGGATTTGCTTGACCTTTCGTCAGTTTTTTACTTGTTGCTTCCATCATTTCTTTTAGCTTTATCAGTGTGGACATTTCAGATAAATATTTTGCTGGTGCTTAGTATGGAGGTGTGAAGCTTCGTAGCTTTATCTCATAATTTTATTTGATTTATTTTTTAGAAAATTTCAGATGGTGTCTGCCTAATTTTACACGCCTTTTGGATTCTCTTTTCTTGGTCACATTTAAAAAAATTTGTGTTGTATTTATGAACATTAGGACTTATCATTTGATCACACCCATTGATTTGGCCCCAGGCTCTGTTCCAACATTACCCCCTTGCAGATTCCAAGATGGCACATGGATGCTGTCTTCATTTTAGCACCTGCAATTGGGATATACATTAAGGGCCCATAGTTTATGTCATTATGATATCTCTGTTCTTTCTAGCAAAGTTTTATTGCCTGTTTTCTAGAGATTTATGTGCAGTGCATCATTAACTGGTTACATAAATAAGGTTATAGCAGAATTGAAAAATTACTTAGGAGTTTTTCTATTTAGTGGAGTTTGCTTCTGGTGTTGGGATAGGATATTTAGGGTGTCATTTTGCAGTTTTCTTTCAGGGTGTATCATGCAACTACTAATGAGATACTTAGCACTAAAGATCGGTCAGTTTCAAGGCCTAAACTAATTACAAGCAGAAGAAAACGAGTTAGGCTTTGCAATAATGTAGCACTTATCAAAATATAAAAATAGCTGATGCCTCTAAACGAAATTAAAGAGAATTTGGTGGCATATCAAAAAGACAAAAAAACAATTGATACTTCTTTTAGATTATGAGGAAAGTTTGGTGACGTGGTGAAAAGGGCTCATTCGCATGGTGACATCATTGGGGATCCTGACTTGCAAACACGCTCAAGGATCAAATCGAGGCTTTTAGTGTAAAATGCTTTCAACACATTTACCGTTAAACGACAACTCAATTGACATCACACAATTCAAATATTATTTATGGGCCAAGGTTGGGTTATTGTTTTGATAACCCACTATGATACTATGTTAGTAATGAATATTCTATTTTGTGTCGATTGAGGTTGACCTGGGGGTTAATTGGTGGGAGTTTGCCACTGACAGCAAGTGTTAATGCAGCTTGCATAATAGGACCTAGGAAGTTCCTAGTACTTACTACCAAGTGGCGTTCCCTGGTTAAGAAAAAAGGGTTTGCCTATTTCAAAAAATCACTTAGTAAAATAAATAAATCTGTTGTGTGAAAGTTAAGTATTTCATAAATTATAGATAAAATGTATTTCGCACATGCAATGTAGAACATCAACATAGAAGAGATGGGAATTTGGATTCCTCAGGTTTAAGTATCACATTTTGGCCATTGAGAATGCTTCACATAAAAATCCATTACAAGTGAACTTCCTTTGGAAATCCATCACGTTGGAGATTTCCTTTGTTAAAAACTCACGGTAAGGGAGTTTACCTTTAAAAACTTTTATAAGCAAGTTAAAATATTGTTTACTTAAATGCCACGAGATGGATGTCATTGAATTGTTATAAGAGATAGAAATAGGTAATATTTACGATTAGCATGCATAATGTGGTTCCAAATGATTTGAGAATATTTATGGATGTGTTTAAAAAGATTTTTGTTTATTATCATCTACCTTTTAAATCTTTGCTTTGAAAGTTAATGAGAAAGATTGAAGTTGAAACATTTGATATTTTCCATTTATGATTTTATGATAGTGTATAAAAGTGTTTTTAAATGTTAATTGTGTAGATTTTTTTTTTTTATGAACATAAAGTACGGCATACTCTATTTTTAAAAAGATAAAGAGGAAAAGAGAGGGGATTGAAATTGAAGAAAAAAAAGTCAAAAGAAAAATATTTAACAATCAATTAAAATAAGAAAACAAAATAAATTCAATATTGAAAATAAGTACAACTAATAGATAAATAAATTACACTTATATACTTAATTAGCTAAGAATATTGATGTTAATATGGTATCTATCAACTAACAATTAAGCAATAATATTGTTAATACTTGATATTAATAATATTATATTAAAATTAATATAATGATAATGATTGTAAAAGTTGGTATAAAATACTTTATAGCATGTAAGATTTTGTTGAAGATATAGTCACTCAAAATCTAGTAGTTTCAACGAAAGTACAAGGTATATCAAATATGATAGAGTGATTTTATTTAATCAAAGGATGCAAATGATAGATTACAATAGATTAAGATTACAAAGAGAACCAAGTTGAGACATAGGATTACAAAAGATTATAACAAGTGTTTTATTTTTGTGACATGAGACAAAAAAAATGATATCAGTTATGTAAATTGCCCTTTTGTTTTGAAAATTGACGTATTTGACTTGGACATTGCCTTTTGATAATGATAAGCTCCCTCATAGGGACTTTGGTGGTTTCACAAGGACATTTGATAGTTTTGTAGAGAAATTATTGCCATTGGTGGTTTAAGTCATCGATGGTTACTCTAGCTACACATGGGGCCTAATTGCTAATAGGAGGTTGGTGCGTGGTTGGCGTCGGCAACACTAGCAATACTTCATACTTTGCAGTGGGTGGTTGTATGCACAACTTTGCATAGACGGTACACCTACATTTTTTAAAGATTTTTTATAATAATGAAATTTATAAAATAATTTTAAAAAACATTTTTAAAAAAATTTAGACTATACTTGTGTTTGTGCAAACAATGATGCCATCACTACATAGTGCCTATGTTAGCATCCATATTTGTATGACAAAGGGGGTTGGAAATTTCTTTGAGGGTGCAAGGCAAAAGTCTTCAAATTTGATGATTTGATAGTTGATCCTTTGGTTCTTGGGTGTTTTGGACACAATGGAAGGTCATATTTGACCAAAAAAGTTCTCCAAAATTGTAGGTACTTTCTAGGTATGATAACCATCTCTCAACTTCAAACCCTTGTAGGTTCGACTTTAGATTTACGCCAACATACACCAAAATAAACCTACAATACAAAGTCATAAATTTTCCCCCTAAATTTGATATTTTTATCAAGTATTTATAATTCTTCAAGTCATTATATGATACTAGAGAAGAGCATGCTCAATTTTCAAGATCCACCAAGATTTGCAACTTAGATATCTCAATAAAGTCTTACAAGAAGTAATCTCACAAACTTTGCTACCATGTAAGAGTTGATATAAATGCTTTACACCATGCAAGATTTGGTTGAAGATATAGCCACCTAAAATGTAGGAGCTTCAATGAAAACATAAAAAGGATCAAATACAAGAGAATGATTCTATTCTATCAAAAGATGCAAATGATATATTACAATAGATTAAGATTAAAAAAAACCCCTTGATTCTATAAACTAAGGTGAGACATATGATTGCATAAGATTATGATAGGTGACTTATTCTTATGACGTAATCATAAAATGATAAGTATCTTATGTGTACCTAAATAAATTTAACTAGTATGAATAGGATGTAGGTGATGAACCGATTATATAAAATATTTTATTCACATCATTAATAATAATATAATATCATATTATAATGCCATATTGAGATAGTGTAATTAAAAATTTCATTATTAAAATATTATAATTGTTATAAAGCTTAGTGAAAATGACCAATTAATAATAGTCATTATTGGAATAATATTATTCATAATTGAAATAGAAATAGTATTAATATTGATTAATATAAAATGAAATTGGTATATAATTAGCATCTTAGTATTGAATTCTAATAAGAATAAGATCAATATTTTAAATTATTGAGGATAATATAATAAGGTATTATGTTATTATAATATAAAAATATAATGTTGTATAGTTAATATAATAGAAATTATATATTTTAATGAGTGTTTTTTTTTCATTGTTAGAGAGTTTTATGTCAAATTCATTATCTAAGTTAGCAAAAAAAAAATTCAATTTCAAAGTTGAATATTGAAGGGTATTCATTCCATCAAAATTGGTCAAACTTGACCTCATCTTATATTTATTACACATTAAAGATTCAAATCTTGATAAATAATGTAATTAAAAAACCTGTAATCACTCTTATCAATTATGCTCCAAAACCTTTTTGGGTTTGTTAAAGCCTACATAAACATTGCAAACTGTTGCACCTCCTCACCATCACTCAGCAGATTTCTTCCTTTGAATCCACGTTGGGTGAGGCCTCCAACTATGGCTTGGTTCGTCAGCATCAGATGAATATTCTCAAATCCAGTGGTAGTAACTTTAGGTTTATGAACTTTGTAAGTTGCTGATCTTTACGTAGGTGTGCTTGACCCATTTGTTTTCAAATGATACATTCGCCTGACTTCCAGGATTAATGCTTTCATTATTGTATGCTTCAACTGGGAGATCAAGAAACTAGACAGTGAGACTCGCTTGGGCTTTGTCGAAGTCATCCAGACAACCAATTGAAGATATGCATAGGTAACTTGAAAGTCCTCATATACTTCTTTTTCATGCCATTGCCTAATCTTGGCCCCAACAAGAATCTTTGCTTCAATGAAACCTCAATCTTGTACATAAATCATTTATGCATCTCTTCATGCGCCAATTGCCAAAGCATGTCTCTGTAATAGTACACTGGTTCATAGAGGTTCCTGGCAATGGAGTCAAAATGTTAATCACTTTCATTTTGTGTGCAAGACCCTGGATAAAACTTCATCACTAGTAAATGATCATTGTTCTTACTGGAAGCACGTTAGGGCTCAGTACCCTCACTAGAATATGTATTGATGGCATGCTTCAGTAGACGCAATTATGCACAAAGAAAGAAAAACAAATGCGAGACAAAGGGGAAGAACACCAAGATTCCATTCATTCAATCTCTAAATAATTCATTACGTTCTTTCTGTTGTCGCTCTCTTCTGCATCTCTTTCTCGTAAGTCCTCCCCTCCTCGCAGTTTCTTCTCCTCCCTCCTTGCCTTCCCCACTTGTGGGCGTGTCTCCTTTTCAGTCTTATAATGGCAGGATATTAATAGCTCATTAGGAAAGAGGGGCGAGTAGTTGTGCAGGGACTCTCGTGCATTCAATTGTGATTATTCATATTAGTACTAGAATGAATTAATATTATATCTTGTATATATTTATTTCACATATTAATCAAAATATTGTCAAATATGTGATATTATGGGATCAATAGTTTTTCACTTTAGAGCTTATAATCCTCAACTAAAAAAAACATAAATACATTCATGAACAGGTGAAATAAATATTCTTTTGTCTCAAATAAAAAATCATAACTATCCATTATAAGTCTTTCATTTGTAAAATTAAATGGTCATTTAATAAAATAAGACACTCATTTAAAGGAGTATTGTTATCATATTGAAAAAATATTGTTCTTATGTGTACAACTATTAGGGTAGCAATGTACAAGCATTGGAGCACTTCATATTAATAGTTTGTCCTATCACAAATATAAAAAGTAAGCACAATAAATACCATGTATTTTTTCATTAAATGTGAAAGATTTTCAAAAAGTTTTAGTGTTCAATTATTAGTCCATTTTTGTTTGATATAAGTTGTATTTTAAATAATTATGTGTTGTTTTTAAAACAAAAAATAGTTTTTATGTATTCAACTATTGGTCCATGTGTGTTGAATACAAAAGTTAAAGATAACAAAGATTTATGGTTACCAATAGGTATTTGGTCCATTTAGGTTGCATATAAGTTTTATTTTAAATAAAAAATGTGATATTTTACAAGCAACAAATGATATTTTTTTGTTCAACTACTAGGGGTACCATGATTAAGTTTCGGTTGAATCTTTAAAAACTCAAATTTTGGACACTTCTCAGTAGATGTGCTAATGTGGCAAGTTGCATGATGAGTCACACCTCCAAACCTTAGTTATAGATAGATAAGAGGCCAATCCACATTTCAAAAAAAAAAAAGGTCCTATGATATTCATTGCAAGTCATGGATATACTCAACAAAATCTTCCACTATGACACTCTTTCTACCAAAATCTACACTATCCCTCACTTCATCCACACCCCTAGGGCTATACCCATACACAATTTGAAATGGAATCTTACCCACACATCGATTGAATGTGTTATTGTAGGAAAATTCTACTTGTTCCAATGTCAAATTCCATTGATTTGGTTTGTCACCTACCAAGCATCTCAATAAATTTCCTAAGCTTCTATTCATAACTTTGGTTTGACCATCAGTTTGTGGATGGTAGGCTAAACTAAACCCCAACTGTGTTCATGTATTCTTCTACAAGGTACGCCAAAAATGGCCAACAAACTTGGTATCTTGGTTTGAAATAATACTCATCGGCAAGCCATGCAATCTAACTATTTCCTTGAAAAACAAAGTAGCTATGCAAGAAGCATTATTGCACTTTTGACATGAGATAAAATGAGCCATTTTAGAAAATCTATCCACTACAACAAAAATAGAATTGTTACTTATTTGTGTTTGCAGTAACCCCAAAATAAAATCAATGCTTATATGTTCCCAAAGTCTTTCTGGTATCGACAATGGCTAATACAAACCTGCATTTTTCCTCACTCCTTTAGCATATTGACACACCTGACAACCTTGCACCATCTTCTTTACATCTGCACTCATACCCAACCAATAATAAGTCTCATTCAATTGTGCCAAAGTTTTATCCACTCCAAAATGACCACTCAAACCTCCACTATATTTCTTCCTTATCAAAGTTTCCCTCATTGAACCATGAGGTATACACAATCTCTTCCCCTTGAACAAGATACCTTCTTGCACAAAATACTCCAACCATGGAGTTCTATCCCTCTCTACGAGATTATTACACGTTGTCCAAGCTTCTTTGAAATCAACATCTTCATCATACAACTCCCACATAGAGTCAAAAACAACAAAATTCACTCTCATTTTATACAACAAATGCCTCTCACTTAATGCATCAACCACTCTATTTGATTTCCCACTTCTATGTTTCAATACAAAAGAATAACTTTGAAGAAATTCAACCCACTTTACATGCTTTTGAATGAGCTTACCTTGGTTGTTTATGAATTGAAATGCATGATGGTCGGTGTACAAAACAAACTCCTTTAGTAGTAAGTAGCGTCACCATTTCTTAAGAGTTTGCATAATGGCATAAAACTCTTGATCATACATGAAATATTTTCTTTTTGCTTCATTCAACTTCTCACTAAAATATGCTATTGGTCTACCCTCTTGACTCAAGACTCCTCCAATTGTTGTCCCACTTGCATGACAATCAACTTGGAACACTTTACCAAAATCAGGGAGTGCTAACACTGACTATTCCATTATTGAAATGTTTCTCAGTTGCAATTGTCCACACAAATTATTTCCTATTACCCTTCATAGTTTCCATAATAGGAGCACAAATCCTACTAAAATTTTGTATGAACTTCCTAGAGAAACTTGCTAGTCCATGGAAGCGTCTTGCTTCAAACATACTTCTTGGCGAAGGTCAATCTACAATTTCTTTTAATTTTTCTACATCCATTTCCAAACCAATATCGAAAACAAAAAAACCAAAATAAACTAGCTCCTCTCTCATGAAGATGCACTTTTTCACATTCACTAACAACTTCTTTTCCTTGAGTCTTTGCAAAATTGCCCTAACATGCTACAAATGCTCTTCTTTTGTTTTAATAAAAATCAAAATATCATCCAAATACACAATGCCAAACTTACTAAGGTATGGTTTCAACACTTTGTTCATCAAACTCATGAAGGTACTTGGCACATTTTTCAAACCAAACGACATCACCATCCTTTGTTTTGAAGGTAGTCTTCAACTCATCGCCTTCTCTTATGTGAATTTGGTGGTACCCACTCTTCTAGTTAATTTTGGTGAGGTACTTAGCCCCACTCAAACAATCCATTATATCATCCATTTGTGGCAAGGAAAATCAGTACTTGATAGTTATCTTGTTTATGACTCTTGAGTCTGTACACATCCACCACTCACCATCCTTTTTTGGTGTCAACACTGCTGGAACAACACATGGACTCAAACTCTCTCTAATCAGCCCCTTATCCAACAACTCTTACACTTGCCTATTTATTTTTCCATTCTCCATAAGCATCATTCTATATGGTGCTTTGTTGGGCAAGTTTGCACCGAGAATCAAATCCATACAATGGCTTATTCTCCTCATTGGTGGCAATCTATCAAGTAGTTTCTTCATCATTATGTCTTCATATTCTTCCAATTTTTTTTGAATTTCCATTGGCATTTCTTAATTTTCTTTCACTGTCCCAACTGTTGCAAGCTTTGGAACAATGGAAAAACATTTTCCTCCTTCCTTCAAGTCTTTCAAAATCCATTTATCAAAATAAAAACAAACCTTGGAGCTACTCTCCACTTATTCTTCTCTTTCTTGAATTGGTGTTAGAGTGTATTCTTTGCCATCTTTCTTGATTCGGTATGTGTTTGGCCACCCATTATGAACAAATCTTTGATCAAATTTCTAAGCCCTCCCCCAAAGTAGATGGCATGCATCCATTGGCATCACATCACACATTAATTCATCCATATATTTTCCAATTTGAAAACTCACAAGGCATTTCTCATGTATCGTTAAACTATTATCTTTTTGTAACCATGAAATTTGATATATGGGTTGGGATGTTTTAATCTTTTCAAATTTAGTTTTTCCACCATCTCTTTGGATGCAATATTATCCGTGCTACCACTATGCACTATGACTTTGCAACACTTGCCACCCACTTTGCAACTTGTTCTAAAAAAATTCCTTCTTTGCATTAGCTCCAACATCTTCTTTTTGGGATTTATCAAAACTCTTCGTAGCATGAGAGACTCCCCATCTTCGAGTCCTTCTCCATGATTTGGCGCAACCACACTTTCATTTTCAGCCTGTGCTACATGAATTCTAGCTTTCTTCCCTTTGCCATTATTTTGTTGTATTTGTGGGCATTCAAATGCCCTATGCCCTAGCTCTCCACATTGGAAGCATGTACCTCCAAACCCTCTTCCTCTACCTCTACCAAAGTATCCTCTACCACAAGAATAGTCTCCTCTTCCCCTAGAAGATTCTCCTCTTCCTTTATTTTCTTGCACCCACATGAAATGTACTTGCCTCATCTTGTTTGTTTTGGTAACCTCTACCACTATTATTTTTCCCTCTTCCTCTCGAAAATCTACCTCTACCATGAGAATTATGTTGGTGTTTTCTTACAAGTTTCTCTTCCGCCTTCAAGGCATATTGATATGCCTCTTTTATACTAGTCACCCGAAGCATGCTCATTTCATCTTGAATGGAATTATGAAGGCCATTTACATATCTTGTTACTTTTTCTACATCATCATCCACATGTCCAACCCAGATGCTCAACAGATAGAACTCCTCGGTGTACTCTTGTACATTCTCCTCTCTTTGCTTCAAATTTTACAGTGTCTTAAACAAATCTAGTTGGTAATATACATGCAAAAAAATTTCCTTCAATTTCATCACCACCTCTCCCATGTTTTGATTTTCTCTTTGCCTCTTCATTGTCTTTCAAGCTGCACATGCTCCCACCGCATGGAAGCGTGTCCTTTCAGCTTTTTGCCTGCATATTTCACCCATTTTGGGTCCTCAATTGACTCCATGTCAAAATATTTTTCCATTTATGATATCCAATCCAACAACTCTTCCAGATTCAAAGTGCCATTGAAACTTGGGGGATCCAACCTAGGCTTGCTACAAAGCCTAGCCATTGCTTTCAAAAATCTACCTTCCTCCTCATCTCTATGATCATCTTCTGATTGACTTCTGGTGATTCTTCTTCAACTTCATCCTCATTGACATCCACCACCATGATTCCTCTTTGTTGCATCAATTTTATTACCTCCAACCTTTCTCCTATTTTGGCTTCAAGGCCTCTTATCATCTCTCTAAAGACATTAGGGTATACATTTCGTGGTCCTCTTCACCCACACCCCCTTTGCACCATGTTCATAACCCTCTGCAAATGTGGGTCTCGCTATCCTCTCACACACCCACAACAATCTCCTTAGGGTTCTTCTCCCAACATAATACTAAACTTGGCTCTGATACCAATTTGGTGCATATAGGAATTAGGGGTCCTATGGGATTGCTAATTCAATCAACATTAACTCAACTAACATTCACCAAAAAATCTAGCACAATTTTCAAATTGATTTTTTTATTAACAGTCACAGACATGAAGTTATTGATCATAGATGCAATCATGTAACAAACAATTTACAGGTAAGATCTTAACACTGTCAACTCAAAGTTTCTTTTCTTATTGACAATAATTTCATTATACAAATATATTTCCACAACTATCAAAATATCTGCAACTCCTCTTCATATCAACCTGCCGTCCCTTGTTCTGAATTCCTCTATATTTTTCTTTTAATTGTAAACCTTCAAAATTCTAATTTCTTCCTTCTATTGGCTGGCTGAAACCCCCTTTCTACTTTTATTTCTCCTTTTATATTGTTCAAACATCTACAATAATTGAATGGTCACCTCTCCAAAATGAATCGACACCCCCTGCCTGGTATGATGCGTTGGAAGGTAGTGATGTGTTGGTTGTTCAAAGACAAACAAAAACAAAAGCCAAACACTTCATACACACTTCAAAATATTGACCTTTCAAAACATGGATATGGACCACCACATTTTACAGCAACCCGCTCATGGGTGTTTATTGCAAACAAATTTAAATTTTTGAATGTGTTGTGTTGGTTTCCTCATATGGCCGCTTAAGCTCACACCATTGAACTCCCTAAAGTTGCATGTGTTGGGTATTTAATCAACAACTTTTTATTGCACAAAAGAAGGCATAAATAAAATGATGTGTTGCCACTGGAAATAAATTGTATAGTCTTTTTTTTAATTTGAATTTTAATTGGATAACCTTTGGCATTCAAATCACCATATAACTATTTGGAAATAAGGACTCCATCAAAATGATTGTGATCATTAATTCATTTTATTTCTAATTTCATTTGTCTCTTATTTATAAGGGTTTTATTTTTTTAATTTTTCTCATTATTTGTCTCTTTAAAATTCTTTTATTTTATGTCTCTTTTTCTTAAGAAATTTAGAAATACCTATTGTTTGAACAATTTTATTTTATTTTCCTTTAGGTTTTTTATCTTTTGGTCCAAAGTGGTCTAATTGGTAGCTTCTTGTTTCTTGTTTTGTGTGCCACCCCTCTCTCCCTCATCTCATCCCTTGGTCTTTTTAGCTAGTTCTTGGTCTGCAACTTATCATTTTTTCTCCTTGAGCTCTCAACTATCCTGATGATGGATCACAAAGTGTGATCCAAAACGTTGATGCAAAAATTCTTACACAATCAAATCCAAAATTCATCTAGAGAAAGAATCAATATGGGTTGTGGAAATATGATATCTTTAATTACTCCAAGTGTTTTGTCGACACGTTGTTCACGAACCTACTCCAAAATGAATGCTATGTGTGGTCGCCAACAAATGTGACAACACCGCCAATACAATAAAACACAACTGAAAAAACACACCAAATAATGTTCAATCAAAACTAAATTGACCATTCTTTTTTTTTACGATGCAAGATTGTGAATACACCCAAGTGCTCCTGTATCAAGATCTCATTGAGGATAAACTTGCAATTTCTCAAAAAATACTATGTACCTCATTGTTGTTTTATGGAGGATGGTCAAAGACTATCCATCACCTCTCCCAATTTTTTTCCTTATTCCTCAGTGTTGGAACAAAAGGATAAGGAACCTTTTGCAACTACCATGTAGGGGTGCATTTGTTCGTGGATCAATCAACAATGCACACAAATCATATTTTAATATTTTATTTTCTTTTACTTGTTTGAACCTGATAATTTATCGACATAAATTTTTCTTGCTTCTTCCCTCTTATTTGACCATGTGTTAACTTGGCCACTCATGGAATCTATGTGAGAGATGATAGATTCCAATGAAGTGGCAAGGGTAGATCGTTTAGAACTAATTCCACTCAAATTTCTCAACCTTTCAATCAATGTTTGAAGTTTAATTTTATTGATTTTTATTTTCCCTAGGAGGTTTTCTTGTGTCCCAAGAGGCTGTTGAGAAATTATTGGAGTTTGTTGAGGTTGTTCTTCACCAAGGTTTTCATGAATTGGTGAATTAGGGTTTTCATGAATCAGTGTGGGATTTTCAATTCTTGTAAATTAAGCAAAATTGAAGCATACAATTCCTAAGTTGCCATTTGAGTCAATTTTAATGCTAAAAACCTAAAAAAACCTACCTCCTCAACCTTGTAGATGTCATGGCAACATTTTGATGATGGTTTGGTCAATTCCATAATGTGTGTGTGCTTTCTATTGCTTGCTATCTTCTGCTAGAAAGGTGAGATGCCAAGTTCAAATGAGTTGGGCTTCTTTTCAGTTTTACTTTTATCTTCCAAATAACATGAGCACATTGTAATACATTCATGTTATGTCTTGGATGGATTAAAAAGTGGTTGTGGATACTTTTTGGTTCCCCATCTTTCTGCACATTCCCTTATAGTCATTGACACACACAAATACACATACACATATTTGATTAATAGGTAAAATTAGGTTTTTAAGGGATTCAAGAACCCTTTGCAAGCAATATACATAATAAAACTAACAAAAAATGATAAAAAATGGTTACAAATAAGTGAACTAAAATATTGAACAAACAAAAACAAGGGACACACAACAAGACATGGGACACCCCAACATTGGCATTTCTTCAAAGTCTCAATCGCTTCTAACTCTAGAGGGTATAAACTATCATATAGTTGCATAACATCTTTGTCATCACATTTCCTCCTACCATAGAGTCTTTTCTTATCGTTTCTGATCTTAGTATTCATACCTTCTAAATTTCTTACCATTCTCCTCCTAAGCGTTTGGGCTATTCTAGATTATATTCTTGTTGGTCTAGGACAATTTATTGAGGTTGTCTTTGATCACAAAGATCTTCTTTTCCACAGTGCCCAATCTTTTATCATGGTCTTCCTTCCACTTTTATAATTTTTCAACCATTAAGGTTCCATTCTCTTTCATATCATCAATGTCTCGATTAAACTTTTTGACTTTGGGAATGATCTCCCAAATCTAAAAGATCTTGGCATCATCTCACATATTCAATTAAATTTGGCCACCATTCCTTTTCTCCATTTTAATATTTAGCTACTTGTTCTCAACAAAAAATCATTTAATCATAGTCTCGGGAATCCACTACTTCTTGAATATTTCACAAAAATGTTAGAGATTCTCTACAAATTGGAGTTCATCAACATACTAGGCCACTCCTTGTACATGGTAGGGGTAGGGTCCAAAATTTTGGGGAAGGAGGCACCTATTGATGGTTTAGGCAACCTAATGGATTTACCCTTAATCTCATCCATCAAATACTTCCCTTGGGTATTCAACTATCATGCCTATTATTGTCCTTTCACTTTCCCTTCCTCAATAGTGGTCTTAATTTTTATAAAATTTCCTCTATTACTAGCCTCCTCCTTTTTAGACACCTAGGCTTATTAGATGGAGCCTTGAGGCTTCAAATAATTATTTTTATTTTATCCATGGGGGTAATATCAACTCTCTTCACAACCTTGCACCCACTATTCTCTTGGAATTCATGACTTACACCCCTAAAGGAAGCATCCTTATTATCCAACTCCATGGGGTTCTTATCAACAACATTCTCCCAAGAGGAATTATTAGTAGGGTTATTAAAGTACTTAACATTTTTTTCTTATCCTCTTGCAAATTAAAACTTAAGGTAGGGATTTTGGGGTTCCGAGCCTTGATATAATTGAAAATGAGTAGGATAAGACTCTAGTGAAGGGGAGTCATTTTGGAAGCACTTTTACAATCTTTTAGGGGTGAATCTAGGAAACAAAAGGTAAAAAAGGAGATGATACTTTTACGTATAAAATCATTTAGATGGACAAAATGGTAACCAAAAATTGATATAAATCTTCCTTCCAATATTACATACCTCATAATGTAGTGCACAACTTCATCCCAATGGGGCTTGAGGGAACTTCTATTGTGACCAAAATGTAATCCGATCAACTTCTCACTAAGTTTTAGTGAATTCATCATAACTTCTTCCCCAAAATTCCTATCCTTAAAGATTTCATCTCTTTCCATGGACAAACTAGTATTATGGCCAACCAATTCCTTTGTAATAAAACATTGCATCCCCTACATAGTCAATTTTCTGTCTTTCCATCCCTTTATAAAAGCTTTTGTTAGGACAATGCCATTCCCTTTTAGTATCTTGAAGTAGGGAGTTAAGCTTCCTTTTGACAAAATATTCCAGACTTTTTCATTCTATCAAATTCCATTAAGCGAGAGGGCTTTGCTCAATTCTTGTCTCCACTCATGGTAGCTTTAGCCTTATCAATTTCATATGTATATTATAGTAATAAATATACATGCAATTTTTTATTTTTTTTCCATATATATATATATTTATTATTATTATTATTATTTTTTGATAGGTAAAGGTAGGGAGACCCTGTAAATCTTTATTATCAATCTCTCAACAACATTACATCCTTCAATAACTTCCTTAAAAAGTATAAACCTCTAAATTCCCACAATACCCTTCATCAATCCCCCAAATATATTTTATTATTTATTACAAATAATTTTTTTAATATTTATATTATATAAAATTTTCACTTCAATGCTAAATTACCACAACAAATATACAATTAAAAATAACATACCAACAATTTGTTGAAGAATCAAGATAATATTTCAAAACAATTCTACAAACTAAATACTTTTCAAAAAAATTCTACAAACTAAATACTTCAATCATTACCCTCTTCTTTTATTATAGATCTACTAGTGCACACAATTAAAATAAAACTATCAATTAAAACTCAAGAATTAATTACAACCTACAAGATTATATTAATAAAGATGATAAATTTTACAATGAAATACACTTGCATCCTCACACAACTCTTTCAAAGCTTGTGTGCATGTATTTTTAAATGGAGGATTTTATATCATCCATGAATTCGTTTTACTACTCGATATTGGAGCATAAGCCTATGTTGACACTTTTTTGGTTAAGATTCAAGGATCAAGGGGTATTTATTTTACCAAAATCACCTATGGCGCGATACCAACCTCATCCCTTATATCATACCTTTAGGAGTTTGAACCCTGGTGGATGGTGTAATCAAGGAACATCCCATCAACCTCACCAATTGTGCTCAATCAATTGAACTGCAACCCTTTGGTTAACCACTAAGTTTTGATATAATAACTACTAGATTCGTGATAAAATCTATCTTCCCTTGTTAATTGGAATTGTATTGCCCCCTCTAAAATCCATAATTGCATATATTCCTTTATATTTTATTTTATGTTACAAAAATAAAAAATCAATTGTAATAACAATATCTTTTTAAAGGGGTTCTCTCCATAGCTCAATCAATTGGCAAGGTTGAGCTAAGGCTTGAGATTTGTCTCATATAGGTCCAAGGTTCAACTCTCATTGACTGGGTTTACGTGGTTGTTGGCTTGATCAGACCAGATTTGTAGCCCGAGGTGGTTATAAGGAGGCTCGCCTTGTCTAGAACTAAGCTCCAAATCGTTGGGCTGCCCCTACCATTTCCACTTAAAAAACAAAAACAAAACAATATCTGTAAAAATATAACTACTTCAATTTACATTAACAATTAACACAATCATCATTTTTAAATCTAACAATATTGACTAAATCCTGTTTTTTAAAAAACGAAACGTAAATAAATGTGAATAATTCGGAATGGATATAAATAAAACTTCATTGTCCCATAAGTTGCCTCTGGCCTAGTGGACGTTGAAATCCTTCAATTCTATATTATTCTACTCAATGTGCAATTTCATATAATTCATCCCTGGGAACTCTTTACAGTCGATGATGGTAAAATGGCATGCAGATACCTTGTGCGAAATGGTATTTTGCAGGACATGGACATACCTTCTGCTCCACAATTCCTGATTTCCACTAATACAGGTCTTCAACTCGTTGTACATCTAAACATATTTTTATTTTTATTTTCAATAAGAGAATAATCGCTGCTTTCTCGTTTGTATGTGTACGAATGTGGTGGTATTTTGGCATTTGATTTTGAAAAGCTTTGAGGAAAAACAAATGGGTATATTGATAAATCTTTGAAGGAAAATAATGGTTATAGTGATAATCTCTGAAGAAAAATAATCAGTATGATGGCAATCTTTAAAGAAAACGAAATGGGTGCGTTGGGAATTTTTGAAAGAAAAGAATCGGGCATGTTGGCAATATCTGAAGAATTATTAATGGATGTATTGGTAATATTTCAAGAGTAATTGATGGGTGTGTTTGGGTAATCTGATTGGTTTCAGGTGCATACACAACAACTCGTACTGGCGGACAAGGTAGTTGTGTTTTGCTATGGGAGAGGCATCTGATTCGTCTTTGTCAATCACTGAGGCTTCTTGCAGAAGCCAAGCCTCAGCTTTATCCTGCAATGTCCTTTTGTGTGTCTACATGGTATGATGACGAGATTAGGCCACTTGTTCAATTATCATTGGAAGCTGGACTTCGAAAGGCATTGCCAACAAGGAAAAATGATGAGGAGATGACCATCACAGCTCTTGTTTGTGGAAGTTCAGCATCCGTTGAAGGAAGGGCAAAGAAGCCTTGTGATGTTTATGTACACATTGCAAGCTATATTCCCTCTTCAATTGCAAACACTGCTGCTCATTTGGCCATTGTTGGGCCTGGAAGGGAGAATGCCTCCATCAAATCCTCCGAGTGGGTCAGGTATAGTAGTTCTCTGCCAAATTTTAACGTGTTAGCATTCTTTCTAGGTCACAAGGAAACTCAGGCTCTGGGTTTGTGACCTTGTTCCCGGAACCAAATCACGTAGGGGTTATATTTGAATGTAATATAGCTGTACTTTTATTTATATACGATTGTAGTCAATTTTAAAAAGAGGTCTCCATCTCGGTACTTTTTTGCCATGTTTCATGTTGACTATGTTCTTCTTTAAAGTCTAGTTCGCTAGATTTTAATATGAATTTTCGGAAGAAAGAATCTGTGAGGCCTGTAACTTGAAATGGAATAGAAGATGAAACATATAGTCTTTTAATCTGCCCGCTATTTAATGACAGTAGGAACAATTACACAGATTCTCGCAGTCATATTGTAGCATATGGAATCTTAAATCGAGGCAAACGAACAAAGCTTTGGGGTTTATAAATTTAAAAATATAGATTTGTAGAAAAAGGAATAAACACACTTTGATAGATTCTACCGATCATTTTAGCCAAAAGGGCGTTAAAAGTTGTCTATCTTATCTATATATTTGTACGTTCCAAGTTGTTCGGGTATAGGCACAGCGTTTTCTTACCTGTGTGCACACCAGATGTGTTCACATGCTTGAATTTGTTGTTGCCATTATAATCTCCATGTCTGTTTATCTTCTAGGGGTAAAAACCATGGATGATATTCTCAAGAGCTTATTCACAATTATCAAACACTGAAAGTACTTGACATTTTTGAGCTTTTGTTTTGGAATTGGATATATTCAGGACAAGGGAATGTCTGGAGAGACTTCGTCCTCCATCTGTGACAGAGTTGTTGCTGTCTGATGATGGTGACAGCCTTTTGGAAGGCACAATAACAAACTTTTTTGCTGTATGCTATCAGGTGAGAGTGCACTCAACTGAAGTGATTGGAAGATTTAAATTTTCATTAATTACCTTGTATCTGTCATTGTGATTATTTGGTGAAACTGCACTGGACTGAAGTGATTGGAATATTCTAAATTTCATTAATTACTTTTTATCTGTCATTGTGATTATTTAGTATTTACTTTACCGAGTTTTTAAAACTTTTTTCTTTGTTTTTTGGCAAAAAATTGAATAATTATGTTGGAAATTTCCAAATAGAACAATGAAGTGGGTATTAGTCTAGCAACCTTAAACATCCGGTGTAGAAATTGGAAATCTAAATGCTATCATGCAATTTATGTTAGCAGACCATAGTCAGCATGTTACGATTCATGACTTAAATTGGCAATTGCATGGCTCAAGATTAAACTTTCAATTAAATGAAAGGAGTTTAATCTTTGTAATGCGATGCATGATTAAAAATATTGTAATTATAAAATAGAATTTGTGAAACCAGTAATATTCATATTGTTCAGAATTAGGGTTGTTCCTGTTGATATTAATATCACCGTGCTTGCAACATCTTTGGTAATGGAGGTGGTTGTCAAATTGAAGGCAGCATAGGCTTCTCCCAATCCATATTAGATTTACCTTGTTGCTTTGGACAGACTTAGACCTCATATTCTCGCATGCAGTTTAATTATACTGTAAGTATTTAGTCAGTTGCCTCCCCTCTTTTGGGAATTTGTCAATGTTGAAAGTGGTTACACTCCTAGGGGTGCTATACTATTAAATGCTTTAGTTCCGGGATTGCAATTGACTTCAACCTGAAGGCAGGATTGCAAGGTAGCATGAGCAGAATTACAGAGTAGTTGATAACAAATATAGATCAGTTCCAATACATAAATAAAGATGATCAGAATCTAGAGCAAGCACCATGGTTTTAGATTACAAGATCTCAAAACTTGAAAACATAAGAGAATGTCAGTAAATTATGTTTTAATGAGCAGTGGGGAGTAAGTTCTAAAGACAAATGAAGTTGTATGCAAACTCAGCAAGAATTTGAAGAAATTATACAAACAAACACATCCAACTCAGAAGATTAGGTCATATTAAGTGACGGATTTACATCAGATGAAACAGACAAAATAAAATAGGTTTGTGATTGGAAAACCGAACTTCAGAGCAAAAAGTAATGCGTGCGGCGGATCTTTATGTTGCTAGTTAAGTGCTTCAGTTCATGAAAACCATGGTACCACAAATCTTTCTCTGCAATAAATTGGAAAACCAAAAGTCTAAAGATAAAGATATTTTCAATTTATTAGGAAAAAAGCAGGTTAGGGAAAAAAAATTACTACAGAAATCAGGAAAAAATGCAGAAGCCCTACTTTTTTTGATAAAAAAATAGTGATTTTGTTGGGAAAAACTGTGATATAAAAAAAAAACAAAATTTTCCCGATTAAATTGTCAAAAAACCAGATTAACTAGAAAATCATGATTTTTGAATGGAAAAATCGGCTCCCAGGCCAAGCATTGATTAATCATGATTTTTGCAGATTTCTGCAACTATAATTAAACAATTCAGATAATGAATGTGAGGATATATGAGAGTGCAACACAGACATTTCAAGTTGATGAAGCTATTGTTGACAAGCATTTATCACTTCATCGTGATGAAGCTTCTGGGATATTTCTCGCAAATCCCCATGGCATCCCAAGTAAAAGGAAACATCTTTTTTTGGAATTTACCACATAAATTTCAGTTGGCATGAAAAGCATCATATCAACGGTAATATTTGTAGTTGAACCATTGAAATAAAGTGCTTACTAATGGCAAAGTTGCACTGTTATTAACATATTAATTTGTTCCATTTGAATGATTAATTAATGTCAAATGATGAGATCGAGGAGTTAGAAGTAAAAATTCACTAGATTCCTTTCCACTTCTAGAGACTCTTCCACCTTGGATGTTAGGAGAGGTTACAAGGAAAATTTCCCGCTTCCTACTATATTGTCCTGTGGGGCTGAGTCTTCACATTGGGATTCTGCTATGGATATTATCCACTCCAATCATTGATACAGATGCGTGGCAGCACTAGTTTCCAGCCTTGGTCTTCTTCTGCTGGATCTTTCCTTGGGGGATCCTCTTATCACATGGATATTTATATTTTAACTTGTATATTATGGATAGGATTACCTGCCTTGGATTTGGCTCCCCTTGTTTTGCTTCCATTGGTCTTTTAATGTTTTAGTCCTACTCACTATTTCAGCTTGTAGGGTTCATTTTCATCATAATTCTTTTTTATTGTAAGTGGAATTGACCTGCTTTGTAACTTGTGGACATTAATACAAATTTTCCCTCTCTCTTGTTAATATTTATGTTGAATTCAATTTTCATTTGTGTTTACAATTAGAAAAAAAGATCTACATTTTTTACACCGGGGTCCCTCTCCAAGTTCCCTGAAGATTTCCGAACATATTGAGAATACATCCCCGCATCCCTATGTCCTGGAAATGTTATATAACATTCGATTTCCATATAATCATGTAGGTACAGTTGACGTGAATCTAGGTTTCTCTTCATCATAGAGATGTAACTGCAGATGTTTACAATAATCAGATATTCCTTACACATAGGTTGTGAAGTTAAGTTCGCTGCGAATCTTCAAATACCCAAATCAGCTTGCAAATAAAATAACATCTAATGCATGGTCATTATCAGAGCATGGAGCATCTTAAAATATACACTTGCTTAACTTAATTAATTTGTGAAAAACAAAATGTTCCTGCCATTCCAACACTCTTCAAGATTATACCTGAAATCTGTAATTAACAAATTTCAGAAATCTGTAATGAACAAATTTCAGAAACCTGCAATGAACAATTTTCAGAAACCTGCAATGAACAAATTTCAGAAACCTGCAATGAACAAATTCAGAAACCTGCAATGAACAAATTTCAGAAATCTGCAATGAACAAATTTCAGTAATCTGCAATGAACAAATGCCAGAAATCTGTAATGAACAAATGTCAGAAATCTGTGTTCCTTACACTTCCATAATACTGATTAACTCCAGCATCATAACTTACAAAATTGGACAGTTTTAATCTCTTGTATAAAAAATATGCGTTGAATCAATTTCTCAATGTCATTATCAACAAAAAGAAAGATGTTAGTTATAAACACAATCGTGTTACAAGAGCATGAAAGAATTCAGCAGTTGGCAATAATTAACTTGGTTCCATTTGTGAATTGTGAACATGCTTTGCCAACAATTGTTTCAACCCTCACAACTGAATGAATAACTGATCGAACAATGATTATGCCAACAGGAGTTGAACTTAAGTTACCAACTGCCTGGATTGTTGCAGTGATTCTTGAGTAGACTCAAAAAAGTTTTAAATTTTTGATCCATGTTTCAGCAAGTTTTTTCTACTAGAATATATTTGGATTCTAATAGTGCTGTAATTACAAAAGTGTCCAATTTTATAGTCTTTATTTGCCTAGTTTGCTCGACTCTTCCTAGGCCACAGTGTAAGGCATACTTTCTCAGTGGTAATTTGTAATGGTTTTTGTTTGGATAATGTCATAAAAACACTCATGCACATTCAAAACTTAATTATTAGTATCAAACTTCTATGTTTTGAATTATTGAATGAGAACATTCCAATTATGAGAAGAGATTATTTTGGGAAATTATTCATGTTTCTGTCATTTTTATATGTTCTGCTTACTATATCTTTTCTGTATTTCCCATGTGCTTATCCAGCATTTTTTCCCCTATAATTGGGCCTCACTATACTGACTCTATTAATACACAGGTTTTGACCTTGGCATTATTTATCAAAAAATGTGTATGTTCCTATGATCAAAGATAACTGAAACAAATTCATCTGCCCCCAAAGAACAGTTTCGTAGTGGTACATTCCGAATCCTTTTTAGATAATTTTTTCTCAGCTCCTTTGTTGGTGACATCTGCATTCAAATTAATAGAACTTTTAAATGCATTGATCTAGATCTCTGCATTTGATATTTAGGATGCTGTTTGCATAGTTGTCTATGGTTGTAGTTAGCATAAATTGACTCTCTAATGTTATGTTAATTTGTTTGTATATAAGTTTATAACTATGTATTATTTACTTGTCAGCTTGTTGATAGTTGTTAATAGTTGGTTGGTAGAAGTGGTCAATAGTTGTGTTTTTCTTGGCAATCATTGGGTACTTTAAATAGGATTCTCATGGTCAAGGAAAGTAGTTTGATCCTTGGCTGATCTTCCCTGGTCTACTTCTGTGTAAGAACCTCACATGAATAAAGATATACATTTGTTACTCTATTTGGTATGTGTTGTTATTTATATTCATTTATGCAACTACTAGTCTTATTAGATAGAGGAGTAAACATTGCAACTGTTGCTTTAAAGAAGTTGGCTCTGATTTAAGAAATTAATGCCCTTAGGCCCTAACAGAGGTGCGAAGAGACCACAATGTGGTCCAGACCAATAGATTAGAGGATCTCTAAGGCTAGTGGAGATGGAAGACAACTTCAAGAGGTAGCCAAAGAGACTTCATCATTGCGAATTCAACATTAAGCTTGACTTGAAGTAGAAGTTGGAGCTATAATTTGGAGTGAAAACATCAAAACATTCAACGTGGTACAAACAACCATACAAAGGAAGAGTGGGTGGAGATATCTTCCCTTATTGGAAGAATAATGCATTGATCTTGTAGACCAAGTTTGGTTGGAGGAAATAATTAAATCCCTCGAGAGTGAAATAGAGTCCAATGGCTTTTTGGTAGACAAAGATTGGAAAGTGTACAAGAGCAATCTTTGATGCATCAAAGAATTGTTGAACAAAGACGAACCCTAGCATAAGACATCAAGATTGAAGGTTGAAGCAAGAAGAAGAGAGTTTGAAGGTGGAAATAATGGTGTCTGAACTACTAAGGTCTTTGGAAGAGTTGAGGGTTTGGATGTGTCTAGAAGTGCCCAAGGAGCAAAGGGATGCCATAACCAAAACTTCATGAGGAGAAGGTTGGAGAAGGTTTTAGGCACTACACTTGAAGCAAAATAGCAAATGATGGTGATTGCTCCAACAAGTCCCAATGTTAGGTGAAGTACATGATTTGCAGTGAACAATTTATTCTCAAGGATTGAAAGCTATAAATATGATTGACTTCGATGTTCTAGTAAAGGCATTGGATTCAACCTAAGATTATGAAATTAGTGAAGGTACAACTCGTAGTAATGAAACTAAAAAGATATTTGATATGAAGCCAATGAATGCTTGTGTTCAAGTATGTTACAAGGGACTCTATGTTGCAAGGTGTGTGCCCTTGGTCTCCTTGTGCTGTGCAGCGTAGCGCTTGGGTTCATGACATGGCTTAACTTCCTCCAATGGATTCACTAACTTTGGCGGTTGTATTAAGCATTAATAGGTCAATCTTTTGGTGCAACAATAGCCGTCTTTGCAACAATTGGTATCAGAGCCTGGGTCATGAGTTTGAACTCCTCGCTTGTGTTGGAGGGGGGGGGAATTGTTGCAAGGTGTGTGCCCTTGGTCTCCTTGTGCTGTGCAACATAGCACTTGGATTCATGACTGTTGAGAAAATGTGTCTCAACCTTGCAATTACATAAGGTACTATTCAACTGACGATGATTGGGGGAGGGAGGGTTGGGGGACCCCCCCGAGGGGTCCAAGGGTAGCGCAACCTGGTGGGGGCTTGTGGGCTGTGCCCCAAAAAGGAAAAAATTATTTATATTTTATTATTGTAAATCTGGACCGTTCATCATTATGTCTCATATCCGATGGCTGATATTTTATTATCTTGACTTGCCCTAGAAGGCAACCCTATTTTATGAGGGCATTGTTTTACGACTGTGTTTGTGATGTATTCTGAGAGTTTGATAGTGGTTGTGTTGCCTCTAGATCTTTGAGTGGTGATACTCTTGTGAGAAGCTTGCTCTGCAAGCATATTGTAATCTTTGTGATTTCTGAATAATATATTGGGTGGATTTTGGAGTGTGGGGTTTTTCTCCTGAAAGGGTTTTCCCCATGTAAATAATTGTGTTGTGGTATGCACAATATTTGTGTTTAAGTTTCTATAACTGTTAGAGATCTGTAAAAGTTTTGCATTATTCTCCTCTCAAGATTAGTGTAGGAAGTTGTTCCGCTACCTTAGCTTTCTTACAGTGAAATTGCTTAACCACCTCCTGTGAATTCACTAACTCTGGCTGTTGTATCAGGCATTAATAGGTCAATCTTTTGGTGCAATAGCAACCATCTTTGCAACACTCTATTTGTGTTGTATATTTCAATGTGATATTGAAGTATGAGGATGATCAGAGTCAGGTTGAAAGGAAAATAACAAAAAAGGGAAAAGTATTGTACAATGGGTTGGAAAGAAAAGTGTTAGTGGCAAAGGGAAATACAAGTTGGGGGAAAAGAATTGCAAAAATAATGCAGTCTCACCATATGGTCACTTCACCTAATGGCTACTTTGGAAAGTTCCACTGTATGGCTGGTTTGGCAAGTTCCCATCAAATGGTTGCTTTGGCAAGGTCTCATTGAACATCTGCTTCTGCAATTTCTCACCATTCAACATCTTTGGCAATTCCTCATTGAATGGACTCTTCAACAAATTTTCAGCATAAGACCTCTTTAGTGGCTTCTTACCATACAACATACTTGAAGAGGAAAACATTAAGGGAATTGAAAAAGAGAAAATTAGAAGTTTAGAAGTTGGAAAAATAAATCATAAAGTACCTAATTTTTACACTACATATGGCATTTGAAGAAAAAAGTTAAAGTTCATACTTCTAAAGTTCATTTGTTTGCTATAATGACATTATTGAAGGTGAAAAGTAAAATTAATAATCATAAATTTCCTCTCTATTCAATTGTACCACCATTTGAGGGCATAAAATTTTTTATAAAGTTTGGAAAGATCCTAAGTAGCCAGTTCGGGTTCGGGTTCGCGGGTTCGGTTCGCCAATTCGGAAAATTTTTTTTGGGGGTGGGTTCGGTTCGTCTTGGGTTCGTTAGTACAAATTACAAAATATGTAATATATATATATATATATATATATATATGCAGCCTAGAAGCATGAATTAGGATTATAATATCACATAACTGATAACATCATATAAACAACAAAACCACCATAAACTTGAATGTCATTTAAAACATGCATGATAAATATAAAATATTTATTGTTCAAACTTCAAGTTCAATATTACAACACTTTTAAAGTTTTAATCATCATATGGATTCTCTAGATCATCCATATCAATGTCAACATTGACATTAGATGAAGTAGGAAAACTAGATGAATCACAAGTAGTGCCAATGGCACCATCACTAGCACTACTATTGTGCCCATGCTCCTGTTGGATATCCTCATCCTCATATGCAATATGTTGGGAACTGCAAGCATCCAAGTCAGTATCCTCTGGCACTATATCCCACAACTTCGTCCCCCTTCCTTGTAGTTAGGTTGTTTGTGTGAAAGGAGACGCAAGTTGGAATGCACGTATACTAAGTTCTCCGCTTTTTTTGACAGCAATTTATTGCGCTTTACTGAGTGGATGAAAGAATATGTGCTCCAATTCCTCTCAGATGCGGATGAACTAGCAACCTATGAAGACAAAGTAAACAATTAAAAATTTATAAATGGAATTATGAAACTTTTAAAACTAAAATATGAAAATTTATTAAACTTACTTGTGATAAAATTTTGATTGCAAGGGGCTGCAAATTTTGGAAGTATTGTCCATGGAAGTACCACCAAGAATGAGCATCCTTTAAGAACCTATCACGGGAGGCATCAACATCTAGATGATTTGAGTGCACAAAATCAGTGAACTCATCCGTGACTACACTCCGCAAATCTCGATCAGGGAAGAGTCTCACAAATGCTGCCTTGTACCCTTCAACCACTTCTAAATCTCTATATGGAGGAAGCCTTCCTGGTTGTGAAAGAACCTGAGAGCTGTAGTATTTTGGAGTCAATGCAAAGGCAAGAAGGTGTAATGGAGTTGTCATTTTGTTCCATCTTTCTTCAACAATTGTATGCACTTGTTTGAAGAAAGTCTCTTCAGGGTCTTGCTCTCTTGCATTTATGGTGCACTTGATCTTCTCAAGCATTGAGTCTATACCATCATATATTTGTCCAATGCATGGCTTGTCCATGTCAGTATAGCGAATCATACTCAAAATGGGCTCGGTGAAGCTAAGGAGATACTCCACACGATCCCACCATGAGTCATCTAATATCAGGCTCTTAATTCTTGTTGCTCTTTCAGTGCTGCTTTGCCTCCATATAGACCAATTGGTGCTAATTACCATGCTAGAAAGTGCTTGCCTAACTTTCACAAGTCGTCTCAAGACGATTGTATTAGAGGCAAAGCGGGTTTCTGCAACCTATTGCAAATTAAAAAAATAATTAATATTTAAAAATAAACTTTAAAGAAGAATTTAAATTAGATTGAACAATCAAATTATGAAAATCAGAAAATGACAAATGTAAATATTACTTCTCTTACCTTCAATAGCTCCAATTTTGAAAATGTTCTAAAGATCCCTTGAGACAAGTGGTGGTTGGTGACGAACATTTGAATGTCCTCAGCCTCAGTATACAATTGTTTGATCCATTCAATTTTATTCCCAATCTTTTGCAGCATAAGATTGAGTGAATGGACCGCACAAGGTGTCCAAAAGATATGTGAATATCTTTCCTCAACCAACAACCCTGCAGCTCTACAATTCTTCGCGTTGTCCGTTACAACTTGAACAACGTTGCGGGCTCCCACTTGCTCAATGGCTGCAATAAGAATATTAGCAATAAATTGCCCATCTTTTACTTGCCCCTCACAATCCACGGCTTTCAAAAACATTGCCCCTTTAGGGGACACCGCTATGACATTGATCAAAGGCCGATTTTTTGAGTCCTTCCAACCATCTGAAACAATGGACACACCTGTCTCAACCCATGAATCTCTTATAGGCTTCAATGCATCTTCAACCAACTCAACCTCCTTTTCCAATAAAGTGCTACGCACCTTCTCATAACCCGGGCCCTTGTACCCTTTTGGAGCTTCATTAACCGTTCTCAACATCTCTTTCCAATATGGAGAACGAACAACATTAAAAGATAGTCCATTGGCATATATGCATCTTGCTACACATTGGTCGGCAAGGGCTCTACTCTCATTTTGAAATGCAACTTCCAAAGGTCCCTTTGCTCTCTTGTTTGCAAAAGGTTGTGCACTTTGAGCTTGAAGATTTGGAATGGCCATAAATGGGTGGTCTTCTACCACAATATTGGGATTGGGATTAGATGGGGGCTGCATTCCCTTTGATTTTTTTTTTAACAAAGGGTGATTTCCTTTTTGGGCTTCCCGTTGATCTGCTGCTTCTTGCTCCATAATGTATTTTGCAATTGTCTCAGGTTGAATAGGGGCATCTTTCTTTCCAGGGCAAGGTGAGATGCCTTTTCCACTTATGCCACACAAATGTGCTTTCACCCTATGGTATGAACTAGAATATTGAACTTCACACCCACTGCATTTCCAAACATAACCACCACCACCTGGAATCTGTCTTATCATTTCAACATACTGCCATAGAGGAGAATTTGCACTTGTTTTGAACTTTGGGTTTGGTTTAGCTATGGAGCCGGAGGTAGAACCCATTGACATTGTGATTCCTATGGCAATTTGTTTTGCAAACAACACATTCAAAATTTGAATGAAAACAAAATATAATAATTTTTTAAAAATTAAAACCTAGCTCTTTTGAATCTTGCACAATGTATACATTCATAGAAGAACAGAAAAAAAAAGATGCAAAACAAAGTTTCTGTTTGTAAAACAAAAAAAAAAGAATGAAAAAATGAGAAAAAAATGAGAAAAACATACCTTTTTGCAAAAATAATCTTCAACAATCTTTGTAGCAGCCAATGAACACTTGCAAATCTGTAGGAATGGCAATGCAATCGTTGTAGAAGCTTCAACAATCAATATTCAACTCCTTTTGTCAATCCAACAAGTTAAAATAAGAACTCAGCCTCTTGGAATGAAAATGCTTGTTTGCAAAACAAATGAATGAAAATGAGGTAGTTTAGGTGTTTAATATGTTTTAGAGGTCACTTTTAGGGTTCCCATGGGCGTGGGTCAAAGTCAAAGTGAAGGAAACAATAAAAAAATACACAAAAAACGCTTTTTTGCCGCCCAAACGCGTGGGTTCTGCTCGGGTTCTCCCGGGTTCTTCACCGGCGAACCAAGGCCCAAATGCAAGGACCTTGGTCGAACCCACAGAGGGACCGGACCAGGACCCGAACCCAGTGCGAACTCGGACCAGGACCGAGCCCAGAACCAGGCGAACCGGCTACACAGGAAAGATCAAATGAAAGACAGTTTTTTTCAACTATACATTGCTCTAGCATCCACTGTATGCCTAGTCAAATTAGAAGCCGCTATACGATTCTCCCCTAATAGTCCTTCTATATGGACTGCCAACAAACTTGTGATGGGGATTTGAAAAGAACTGAATATGTATTCAAATCATATCGTATGTTCTAGACAAGACAACTTCCACTCTTTTTTTTTTTCTATATGTGTTGTACCCCAAATTAAAATTTTTGCTACACTTAGGCATTTTGTAGAAATGGTAAAAGTCTTAAAACTGTCAAAAAAGTCGAAAAATGGAAATTTGCATGTCACACATGTTGGTCAAAAACTCAAAATTTTCAAAATTTGACGATTTGGGTCAACTTAGAGCGACCTTGTCTACAAAACCCAGATCTTAGTTTTTCAACCCTAAATTTTTGTAAATTTTCTAAAAATGGAGAGTTTCTAAAAATAGACTTTTTCTAGGTTTCTTCTCAAATGGATGCTGGCAAAATTTTCTAAAAATAAAAGAATTCTAAAAATAGAATGTCTGACTTCAAGGGTTCAAATTGATTTTGATTGGCTTAAAATACTTCCTCATCAAGCTAGTCTAGTTAGAATCGTCAAAAGATTAGTTTTTCTCTAATGGGTCTATTTTGCTTTTTCAGAAGCCAAATTGCGAGCTCCAAGGTCATTAATGGAGGTTGCTCAACTGCTAGGTGTCAGATTCGAGGTCTCAAGCACTGCACAAATCAGATAACGGAAAAAGATGCTTGAGGGACGAAGAACGAAGGAAGGAGGTTGGAGAATCTTGAAAATTGAGGAAATTTGTCTAACATTGGAGATGTCAGGCGCCCTTGCCCAGTCAAGGCGCCTAGCCATTCATGCCTTAACCACTTTTCTAGTCTCTGACATGCAATACACAGGTAGTTGCTGACTGTGAAGCGATGAACGCGAGGAGAAAGCAAAAAGTTGGAAAAATGATAAAATTGACTAACACATGCTAGTAAAGGCGCCCCTGCTAGCTAGGGGCGCCCATCTTTTCAGAACCTCAAAAGTCAGAATAAGGGTTTGTGCTTCTCAAACATTGTTGCTCAAAATCCTTCCGGCTTTGCAGTGAATCTTTTAGTGGGTCCATCAGATCAATTAGTCAGTTGAAATTGTGGATCGAACGGAGAAGTTTTATCAGAGAGGCAGAATGCAAATTGTGAAAATCATTGAAAATATTCTAAATTTGAAGAATAAAGGCGCCCCAGGTAGCCAAGGGTGCCTAGGGTTTTGAGGACCTAATCCAGCTGCTAGAGTTTACAAAAATCATCAACTTCATCTGAATTCTTCGAGCTTTCCAGTGGATATCTCTGCCAGATCATCAGATTCTTTAGTTAACCACAATTTCAGATCAAATGGAGGACAAGGCATGAAAGGTCAAAGTTGAAAATTAAAATTCATTAAAAAATATTCTAAGTTTGGAGAGTTTGGGCGCCCTAGCTAGCCAGGGGCGCCCAAGTTTTTGAGGGCACAAAAATAGGATTTAGGGTTAGCAATCTTCAAAACATTTCTTCAGATTCTAGCAGGATCTCCACCGAATTCAACGGTGAACTTAGAAGATTTTCCAGTCATTAGATATTGCAAGTCGAACAAAGGGATAAACTTGTGCAAAATGGAAAAAGTCAAAGTTGAAAGATGAAAACATAGAAAAAAAATCTATCTCTGGTGATCATGGGTGCCCAAGATTGTGAGGCCTTAGATTCAGTTTTTGGAGGTTGCAGTCTCTAGAACAATCTTTCCAGATTCAATTAGGCTCCGCAATGAGAAAAACAGCCAGTTCATAGGATTCACCGAGCGCCCGGAATTGAAGATCAAACTGAGGTCAAAATCAAGCAAAAAAGTTGAAAATTTCAAGAAAATGGCTAAGTCTGCCAAGTAGAGGCGCCCAAGAATCCACGCCTTAGTAAATTTTTCAAATTTCATCATGCATCATGCAAAATAGCGTCCACATTTGATGAACTTGGCTCAGGATTGGCTTCAAATATTTAAAGTTGGAGAATAAAGCGTTTTTATTTTATCCTCAAAACCTATTAAAGAAGGCTTTGGCATTCATTATTCACATCTTGCATGTTGGCGTCCAGAGGAGGAGACAAAATTTTCTTCATATCAAGGTTTGGAGGCCAAAACGTGGTGCTTTTTCAGAGTTCTTCATATTTTCCGGATCAGGTTGCTCAGAGGCACGCTTTTTCATGCTTCAATTTTTTAGGGCATCACTTTTCAGAAGAAGGGGGTCATCTTTTTCAATTTTCAACAATTTGGGTCAGCTTGGTTTTTGATTCTCTTCAAGTTTGGAAGATTTTATATTTTCAAGAATTTGCTTTTGACACGCTTTTTCGAGAAAACCTCAATTTTCTCAAAATCTAATAATCTGGGTCTATTCAATATGAAATTGTTTACAAAACCTAGATCCTAGTTTTTTAGCTATTTTTCGAAGCTCTGCATGTTGAGGAAAGATCAGCTTTTTCAAAAATCTGACAATCTAGGTTGCTTCAGAATATCTTCAAAACCCATATCTTAGCTTTTTAGCTTTTTTCGGCCAAAAATTGAACATCTTGCATGTTCTTGAAAAAATCAGTTTTTCTAGTTTTCATCGATCTAGGTCTCTTTAGAATGACATTCTCTACAAAACTTAGACCTTAGTTTTTTTTCGGGAATTTGCTTTTTCAAGAAAATTCAGCAACTTGTTTTTAGTAGTTTGTGCAAAACTTTTCTGGACATAGGTGTGTTCACAGTCAAAATTCAAGATTTTCATCGTACAATATTCTTCCATTGAAAAATCAAGAGAAATGTCAGAAGCATAAAAGTTGTAGAAGAAATAGAGGAATGGCAGAAGATGGTCACACAAAGGGTAAAAAAGATATGCTGAAGCAAGAGGATATATTTATAAAAGGTTATCACTCCAGTTGCATAGCCACCAAAATTAGCAAGATTTGATAAAGCAACTGAAGATGTCAAAGATTTTCTAAGTTCGATTGTAGAAGGTGAAGAAATCCTGGAAAAGCGAAATATTGCCTTAGATAGTATCAATGTTCCTAACAATGAGGTAGTTACCAGCTTTTTGGTGGATATACTTTCCCAAAATACCGATGGATGAGTCATCTTATCATGACAACAATGATCTCCAAAGATAGAATTAAAGCAACAGTTAACTCGATGCCTTTTCCGAGTTTTCTTGCTATTCTTGTCTCACGCTTATCTGTTCTTTGTGAAAGAGAGAAAAATCAAGATGTAATAGTTGGAACTTTCTTGTTTTTTGCTTTTAGTAGGTTATTAGATAGTTATCTTGTTTTAGTTTTAGAAATAAAGCTTGTGTGCTGTCAAGTTTTGTTGTAAAAGCAAGGAGATTTTAGGGTTCCCTACTCCCTCGCTTGTGTATAAATAAGGGCAGCCTTGCCCATTTTTCTTTAACTGTTATTGTGATAGAAAATTGTTGAGCCTACTTTGCCTGCAAGTTGTTATTCAGTGTCTGTTCACTTAGTGTAAGAGCAAGCTTGCATGCCTGCCTTTTGGTGCAAGATGTTGTTCAATTTATGTGTTTTGTGTCAAGTGTATTCTGGTTGATTGCTAAACTGTAAGCTTATTATGGCTACAAATCTGCTGTCCCAGAAGTGTAATCATTGTTATTTGAAATTTGAGAAAGGAAATCTTATGCCTGCTTTGCTGCTTTGATCTGCTGAATCAGGTTTTAGTTTTATGTGTTCTGCTTACATGATCTTTATTTCAGCTTGCATCGAATAGTACAACGAGTCTTCAGATGTATGTTGGAGGAAGTTTGTTTAAGCATCTGCGTTGCCAAATCATTCCTTGTTTACTTCTAACTCTCATGCTCTGAGTTTACTTGAGTAGCTAGAAGCATCATTAGAGTAGGCCTAGTTGCAGTTGAAATTCTAAAAGAGAAAATCTTAGCTACGATGCTAGAGTTTTATAACCTTGTGCTCTTAGCTGAGAACCAAAAAGATTGGCAAGTAGTTTAGTTTACTTTCTTTTAAGCATCATTAGCGAAGAGGGAGCTTCCCCTCTGTTGATGTGTTTTTCGTGACCGCACCAACGCAGAATAAAGTTGCCAACGGCTTCCCTATTCTCTCTTGATCAAAGTATTCCGCATGCTAAGATTGCAAGAAAGTTCATGCGTTCAACTCCAAGGTTCTTTAAGTGCGAATAGGCTCAGTTTGGCTCGATGTGATTTGCTGGTATTTCAAGGGGACTTACGGAATTGTTCGGCAGCGGAGAAAGGAATTCAAATGCACGAAAGATTTATCTATGAAGTGCGGGTTTCCTATTCTAACCAGAAAGTACTGAATTTAAAGGGTGTAAGGTTTAGAGAGTCTAAATCTATTCTAAGGCGTGGGATATAGAGCTCAACTTCAGCAAACTTCTAACCGGACTTCGCTTTGCCTCGCATCGGACAGCTTCCACGGAGTCGGTGCAATCTTCAGAGGAGTGGTTCAAGGTGTTCAAATCACAACTTAGCATGAAAATACCATCACAACGACGCATATAGACATACAAATCATGATCGAAGTTAAGTACATGATATTCCAGTCGACCACACAAGGCGCATTCACCATCAGCAAATACACTAGTGGTATGGATAGACGAAGTTGCTTAGATCAAACGCCACATTCCACAATTTCTATCTTCTACTTGCATGAAATGATACTTATTCTACTTTGAACTATTTTATGCTACCATTTGAATCGGAAGGACGAAGAAACCTTGCTAGCTATTCATGACAAGACGAATTCCATCATCAATGAAAAGATCTATTATCATGAAGAGTGTTACACAACAATTTCTTACAAAGTTTTCAAAGGGAAAACTTTCCCTCTTCTTCAAACTACACTATCAACCTATACTAAGCTACTCTAAGCTATCACCTAGTTGTCTCTCTACTCCGACTTCTACTCTAATTCTACTGTCTAATGAGATTACAAATGAGGGGGACTCCCCCTTTATATAGCTAGCCAAGTCCCAAAAGACGGCTAGGGTTACATTAATAGAGTGGCCAGAATCGTGCCACCTCAGCCCTAAACAAGATTTGCCCTAAAAACCGCCATAAAGGAGAGTGGGGTAATAAATGCGCCATAATGTCCACCATCATCCTTCTAGAAGATTCCGTTTGTAGACGCGTTCACACTGTTCTTGATCTTCTTCTTGACTGAGCTTCCATCCTTTCTTCATCTTGAGTTTTGAAAATATTTCGTCTTTGTCACTTGAGCTAACACTTAGCCAATTTCTTGCGACCTTTTCTTCCTTCGAGGTTGAAACTTGTAACTTTATCTTCCTCCGAGGGTTGTAATATCATCGTGCTTCATCACTTCAAGTCATCACACTAAGTCATCATCGTTTGGCCTCGACGTTCCTCCTGCAAAACAAGCAAGGGGAAGGGTATTAGAACACTTCATAATGTAAATTCAACTTACTTACCGAGATTTTTGCGTTCATCGCCTCCACTAGCAAACTTTTGCCATCTTCATAATTCTTCATGCCTTAGCCAAATTCCATCATCCTTTGGACAATATCAACTTCAACTGCATCCTCAAGAAATTCATTTCACCCGCTGGAGCTCGACAACTTTGATTTTATCCACCTCTGGCTCAAGAAAACTATCTTCACGAAGACCTTGGGAAAATTCACCTAGGCCGTTTCTTTCAAACTCATCGTCTGGAGAATTTCACCTTGAAAACACATTTTCTTCATTTTGCCTTAGAAAATCTTCAAATTTCCCTTAGGAAAACTCATCAACCTGGTGCCCATCAAAAATACTCACCCCAAAATCCTCGGCAAGCTGTGGAAGATCTTAAAATCAACTCCTCATCGATAAACTTCAATACCCAGAAGAAAATTTTCTCCAGAACGCATCGAACCCATGGGTGCACAACGAACGGGTTCATTTTATTTCTCTGAATTTTGAACCTTTGAAAAATAACTCTCAACAATTTATTTCATTTCTTCATCCCCTCTGAGAATTTTGTTGCTCTGACTTGAAATTTTTTTACTCATCCTGTGGAGCTGGCATTCACCGACTTTATCTCTGGCAACTCTGCTCACCCTTCAGGAAAATTCCATCACCTCTCTAGACTTAGGCGTTTTTCCCAAGGAAGAAAATATTTTGCCTTAGAAAATTTTTAAATCATCTTGGAAATTTTGCCTTGGAGAAATTTTCGTCTTAAAAAAAATTTATTCAATCTTGCTCATCCTTGCCCGTGAGAAAATCACCAACTTTACTCAGAAAATCTCCAAGAGGGCGCCTAGCACATTTTATCCTCCAACATCTTCAAGGCCTTAGGAAAGAGTTTATCATTTTGAAAGTTTCAACGCCTAGCAATTTGTTTCACTTCACATTTTATTTCATACTTGGAAAATTCCCATAGCATCATCTCATATTTCATCTCACCACCCTTGGCGCACAGCACACTTGAAGAAAATTTGAAATCACGCCTAGCATTTTGTTTTCACCCCACACACCTTAGAACTTTTTCTAACACCCACCACCTTGGGCGCATTTAGGACTTGAAGAGGATACTCAAAATCACGCCTTGGGGAAATATTTTCAACACCTTTAACACTTATCACCTCAGGCGCATGTAGCACTTGGAGGGAAAAAAAAGTTTAAAACTCCACCATGCCTAGCATTCACTTTGCTTTGACCACGCCTTAGAGTGTTTAACTGACCTTTTACCTCATTCACCACCTTCAATTACCTTTTACACCTCAACTTGGGCGCATTTAGACATGCAAGAAGGATGACTTTTGAACTTCCTGATTTTTGTCTTGACATGCCTTGATTTGGGCGCATTTTGCCCATGTAGGAGGATGAACTTTGTTGACTCTTTGACTTTTTCCAGCTTATTCTTGCATGGGCGCATTTCTTACTTGGTGAAGGATTAAAAACTTTGACTTTCCTTGACTTTTTGTTGCATGCCTTTCAAACTTGGGCGCATTTTGGCTTGGAGGTGGATGAACACCAATACTTAGAAATTTTTTATGCTCTCAACTCTCAAGGTGGGCGCATTTTGCTATGTGAGCAGGATGAAGTTCTTTGACCCTTTTGACTTGTTGAGAGGTGGGCGCATTTTGATGGGTGAGGAGGATATTTTATACTTAGAAAATTTCTCAAACATCTTGCTTTGTGAGGAGGGCGCATTTTGCTATGTGAGGTGGATGAACGTCTTTGACTTCCTTTTGACTCTTTCTCCCCTTGGGCGCATTTTCACGTAGCTGCAGGATGAAATGTGTTGACCACTTTGACCTCTTTTCAGCTGGGCGTATTTTGAGGGTGGTGAAAGACGAGTTCAAACACTTAGAATTTTTTTTGTGCCACTACCTTGAGCTGGGTGCATTTCACCTGTGGTGGAGGATAAACTTCAGACTTAGACATTTTTTCTCGCCTTTGCCAGCTTCGTGCCCTGCTATTTATAGTAAGTCCTTTGAATTTGCATCTCTCAAGCTCGGAACGATTTGAAATTTTGCACACTGCATCCTCATCATCTTGTTGTTCTGTCGACACTGCCATTTTTAGTCACCCTGCTATTTATAGCCTGTTTCTGAAGGTGGCTTACTATAAATAGTAAGCTCATGTTTCTGATAGCTCCCAAGCTCCGATTAAGTTGAAATTTGGATGAGGCGATCCTCACCACGTGACCTGTTGGCTGACACTGATGCATGCAGCTGATTTACTATTTTTAGCCAGTTTCCAAATTGACTTACTATATATAGTAAGTGCTCCAATCGACTTGAAATTTCACCAGCAGATAGCCTGAAGAACACTGATCGCGGTGGTTTACACCGGATTTTGAAGATTTTGACTTTTGATGCCTATTTTTAGGCTCCGAAGCTGGAAACCCTAATTCGCTTTGCATGCATCCCAAATGAACTCTGTTTGCCTTCGTTTCTGCGACACTGCGATCAGCTCGTGAATCAACTGGGTGGCGGCTGACATACCTGCTAAAAATAGCAAGTTCCCTTCTGAGTGAGAATCCTTGTTTGCATGTCACACCATCGCTAAGCTCTTGAAAACCCATCGAATCACCGACATGCAAAAGAAACCTCGACATGCAAACCCTAAAAATAGCCTCGGAAGGTGAATCCGAAGTGGTCATCTCTGCCTTGCATGTTATATCATTAAGGTCTCAAAACCGTGAAGGAATATGCCAACATGCAAAGGAAAACTCATCATCGAACCCCCGAAATTGCATTTAGGACTACTAAAAATAGTAAGTTATCCGTTTTTGCTCAAATTTGGCATGGCAGTCGATGTACTCTGAATGTTGTGTGATGATCGGAATCTCAAAATAGCTGACGAACTGCCCTGAATTTCACACTTACTAAAAATAGTAAGTACCCTGAATTTGATGAAAACTGGCTGGAAGCCTGCTGGATGTCTGCTGACAACATCGTTAAGTTCAATTTTCAATCTTCTCACTTTACTTGACCTTGAACTGGCCAGAAACGATGAAACCCTAATTTCAGACTTGGCCAATATTTCGCGTTTAAACTCAGTGACGGGCTCAATCCCGAAAAGACAGATAGTAGAAAAGAGAGACAACGACAAAACAAACGAAAAGCAAAGCCAAAATTAGGGGGTCCCCATTTGCAATGGGGCGATGTGTGAAAAACGTCACAACACCCTCCTAATTTGAAGAGCAGTTTATCTGTGCATAGCTGTCCGTTTCTAGTCCGCATTCCAGAGGTGCGAGTTGAAATGCCAACAATATGGTCCTTGTGTTTGATTTTTTTGTTGTACGACCCAATAGTAACGCTTTTCTACCATATGGTATTTTGATATTAGGCTTTTTGCTGAATGGGTTTTGTTGTACAATGGTTTGTTGTATGGATTTTTGCTATGCATTTTCTATTGTATGAATTTTTCCTTTGCATTTTTTCATTGTATGGATTTCTATTGTGCATTTTTTGTTGTAAGGAATGCTACTACTGTTGTACCACCTTCACACTATACAGTTAAGTGTTTATTTTGTTGTAGTTGTCTAGCCTTGTGGAGTATTCTTGTCTTTAGAATTTGAACTTGGTAGAGAAAGGGAATCATTTGTACAAACTAGTGAGTTGGGAGCAAGCACATTCATGGCATTTAGGAGTACTAAGCAGGGTTTTCCTAATGAGGATATATTTGCAATGAATAGTACTATCTAGGTATAGTAATTATCTTGTTGAAGCCTTTTCGGAGTAAAATAATAATTTAGACTTGGTAACTTGTTTGTATAGTCCTTCATTGTAGTTCATTCAGTTGTATTGTCATTGGTAGGTACATTATTTGTGCAGTACTATGTGTTCTATATGTTGATGATTAGGGTATACTTCATAAGTTTCTCTTTCTACCTCTAACTGAAGAATCTAATGCAAACTTAAAGTTAGTACTACTAGAGGCTCAACATTCATAGGATCTTTGTCCATATTTTGTTGTGGAACGCTTAAGTGATGAATATGTTGTTCTAGTTGAACAAATTAAACATTGAGCATGAAGACCTCTTTTCTTGTACAATGCCAACCTGAGTTTGGAAAATCTTACTTGATATTACTTGATCTATTATTCTTGTTCTTTGCTTCTTGGTTGGGAATCCAACTGTCATTTTGGGAGGGATGATGTAGTTAGTTTAAAATGAATTTGTAATGGTGCATTAATTTGTTTGTATCTATTTATGTATTATTTACTTGCTGGCTTGTGGGTAGTTGTTAGGAGTCAATTGGTATTAGCTCTCAATGGTTTTTTTTTTCTTGGCAATTGTCAGATACTTTAAGTAGGCTTCTTGTAGTGAAGGAAAGTAGTCTGATCTTTGGCTGATCCTCCTTGGTCTACTTCTGTGTAAGAATTTAACATGAATAAAGATATACTTCTATTACTCTATTTGGTATGTATTGCTATTTATATTCATTTATCAGATATAGGAATAAGCATTGGTGCCATTGCCTTAAAGAAGCTGGGTCTGATTTGAGATTATCTTATAATTTCTAATCTATATGTTTATGCTATTTATGATTATTTGTTTATCTTCTTTATAATTATTTTATGATGTTTAGTATGTCATTCACCATACTTTCTTGGTGGTATTTTATAATGGTTTTTGTTTGAATGATGCCATACCAAATTTCTATGTTTGAATTGTTGAATGAAAAACATTCCAACTCTAAGAAGAGATTAGTTTGGAAATTATTCTAAGCTTCTGTCATTTTTATATGTTCTGCGTACTATATCTTTTCTATATTTTTCTTATGCTTCTATCCACCATTTTTTCCACTATAATTTGGCCTCATCGTTTTATTTTATTAATATGTAGATTTTGACCTTGCCATTATTTAACAAAACTTGTGTATATTCTTATAATCGAAGATTACTAAAACAAATTTAGCTCCCTTCCCCCCCAAAAGAAAAATAGGTTTTTAGTGGTTTCTCAAATATTATTTTGGATAATTTTTCTCTTAGCTCCTTTGTGTAAAGAACCCTAGTTCTCTCAAATCTTGAAACTCTGTACTTCTGATGAGGGTTTTCTGAATTTGTTTGTGTTTTTCTGTATATTTGCTTTTTTTTGTGTATTTTTGAAATATAATGCTAGGCATGAAATAATATACTGGAAATGAAAATATAAAGCCCTACTGCAGTAATGAGATAATTTTATTGATTCACTTTTGAAAAGCTTTTACAATAAAGCATACCCAGAATACAATCTTCTGATATTGAAAGATGAAGAAACCCTTATTCTGAAACTCTCTTGTAAAACTGATGAAGCACAAACTTGACCTCTGGATGAAGCTAACAGTTACCACCTTCAGCTGATAATTTCACAACCTCAGAATCCTGTTGCAATGAAGCAGCTATGCTCTCCAATGCCGATACGCTGGAAATGCAGAAACCCTAGGGCTCCTTTCTCCAAACGCCCAAGAGAAATCATAAGACAAAAATCAAAATCCTAGATGAATAAAATAGCCTTGGTTGATCCCTTTTATAATTTCTCAATAAGAAGAAGTGGACCCTCTAGAAGCTTCTTTCCAATTAATTAAAAAAATATTAATGTGCACTTTATAAAATAACTCCTCAAAGTTGGTGCCCATGTACTTTAAATTATTAAATGGCCCCCTTTAGACATAAAGTTATAATATAACTTTACAATATGCTTTTAAAAGATTAATTATTAAAGCGACCTTTAATAATAATTAAATAGTATATCTTGCACATTACTCCTTATTTCGCTCGACCAATTGAAATTGGGATCAACACTAAACTCGCCACACGTCTAGGTGCCTTACTAGAAATAGAAATACTAGACCCTCGTGACCTGCTGACTTACTATAAATAGTGTGTGAAACTGAGTCCTGAATCACCAATTGAAGGCCAACCTGAACCAAACTTTGCTTTGAAGGAGAAGGCAACTGAATATGTGCCAAATAGGACCCTCTGAACAACCCCATTAGCCTACAAGGGTCAGGAAATAGGCTAATCCCACAAACTCTGATGCTCGCGAAAAATGGGGACATTACACTTTGTTGGTGATATTTGAATATAAAAAACTTTGGTTCTTGCACATTTGATCCTTGACTATACTTGTTCAAAGTAATAAAACTCTTAAATGCATTGATTTGAGACTTTAGCATTTGATATCTAGGACATTGTTTGCATCATTGCTTGTAGTTGTTTTTTTGTGTGGGAAATTTGTCTTGTAATTTTTACTTCATATGTTTATGCTATGTATGATTATTTGTTTGTCTTATTTATAATTATTTTCTTATGTAGTTACATCATTTATAGTTGTTTTTTTTATGTTAAATTTACTATTTGCTTAATGTACATATGTACTTGTTTATGTTATTTGTAATTATGCTATTTTGGAAATGTTATGTTGTCAGGAAACAAAGGAAAAGGATGAAGAGGACATCAATGAACATAGTGGTATTAGCAAGTGGACTGGATATGAAATCCATACAGCTCCAATAATTGACGGTGTGCTTCCAGGAGTAATACGACAGTTGGTTATTGAGTAAGTGGATACGTAATTCAAGATAAAAACATTTTCATTAATTATTCAACAAGCTATTATTTAGTGGAAAACTTACATTAAAAAAAGCTAGCAAGTACCAAATTCATCATAAAACCATGTGAAAAGCTTGTAGTGCAAGCTATTATCAAATTTCAAATGTATTTCAAAATCTAATGGTAAATATTCCATGATTTTATAAATTTTGAAAAAACAAGCGTTAAAGACATAACATAGACATTGGTTATTGTTGGGGAGAAATAAATTATCCACTATCAAATTGTTTGAACTTTTCCTAGGTTCTTTTATTGACCATCAAATGTTGCTATTAGAGTGCATAATACTTTTGCATATTTCTTTAACTATCCTAGGTTTATTATGTGTAGGATAATCTTGCTTGGCTGTTGACTTGTATATGTGTCACATTGTTAGGGGCATCTTCATTCACTCACATGTGTCACATTCATTAGAAGCATATCCTATTATAGCAAGTTATGCTTTACTTGGGCTCCTTCATAGTGGGTCACTTGGTGATTCACCTAGTTGTCATATTTTAGGACTCTTGTTGAGTATTTCTTATAAATACTCTTCTCATTCTCATGTTTAGAGGGGTTGAAGGAATGAGCTTATTTGCATTGTAATCTTGCACTTGTGGAATACTACATCTTATTCTACATATTTGCGTTTTGTTTATTTGTTGGAATAGCTAACATTTTTGCTTCACACAATAACTATGGTAAATGTGCTTAGTTCACCTAGATTATGGGTCCTATGTTTTCATCTCAATTATAATCCGATCTGAAATAATCCGAGCCAAATTTTTTCAATTTTCAAATTACAATCAGAAATGCAACACACCCGTTAGGGTTAGATAAATCAAACCAGCAGTTACAATATAACTCTTTGCCAAGAATGCGCACTCAATCTCAACAAGAGAGAGGCTGTCATATGGCAAGAGGATCGTCAGTACATTAATCAGAACTGCAACTGGAAGTAACTCTAACCAAGAATGGCGCCAAGTGATGGCGAGCATATGGTCAGAGGGTCTTAATTGAAATGCTTATACAAAAACTCTAACCAAGAATGCGCCGGCGAACGACGAGCATGTGGTCAGAGGATCCCTACCATCTAATATACTGAAAGCAAACTCAACACCAAGTATGTGCTACCCAATTCCAGAATGGAAATGAGGCGACCATATGGCGGAGCAATTACATGAAATACAATACTGGAAATGGAGCTCAACGCCAAGTATGTGCACTCCTATCCAAGATGAATAGGCGCTATCATATGACGGAGCAACTAAAAAGTAAATACAATAGACTGAGCAAGGATCAGTCTCTTCCACGAAATGTGGGAAATATAATAAAGAGCTTACAAATGTGAATATTGGCTGGTTAGTACTACTAACAGCCTTACAATATAATATATCTCCTGCAAGCACGATGGATTATAGTGATAATCAAACTGCTGAAATGTAGAGCTACTCCAGAATGATTAATATGACTAAGATAAACAATCCCAGCCCTATTAATAATTTTACTAAGTCTGATATGACAGATCTGCAGTTAAAATGGTGAAATCAGCAACTCCAGAACTCACTTAAATGCTCATATCTCTCTCAATACTCACTCATTTAACTTGAAATCAGTTGCAAAACATTCTAATGATGATGACAATGAAGATGGATCACAAAAACTTCTCACAAAGACCCCTATTTATTTTGCACGACTTCCAAAGCACTTACGAAGTGAAATTGCCTACAAGCAAGGGCGATTTACTTTAGATAATTCATAGACTTCAAATAAAATTCTGGAAACTTGCACATATGGTCGCCCTACATAGGAAAATAGATTGGAACAGTACCCAGAACAATATTATTTATGTTTCTTGAGTTGTGAGTAAAAACAACCTACAGCCATACAAACCAGCAACTCTAAAATTGACAGAAAATACAATAACTCAACTACGGAATGTGAGAAGAACCAACTACAATGAAAGGAAACCAACTACAACTAAACCTCTCAACTAGTTGTTGTCTTTCAAGCAAGAAGTCGAGCCAAGGCTAGGAGGCATTCATTCCTCGAAGCAATCCCAAAGCCAATCCGGCAGCATAACTTTGCAAATTCATCAGATGCCAAAATGAGGACCCAAAGCTCCCTTTTATAATTTTGAGAGGACCCTCCAGAAGCTTCCAGAAGGTGCGCCCTAACTTCAAGATGTTTTTAGGGTTTTTGACTTGACCCATTCTTCCTTCAAAATGGCGTCCTTTTTCATGAAGGCAATTTTTCTTTAATTTAAAATTATCATTTCTCCAAAAGTTGGCGTCCCTTTTCCTCTTGAGCAATATTTGGCTTTTAGAAATATTAAAATATTTCCTCCATGTGAAAATACCCTTCAATGTCCCCCTTTTAAAACAATATTAATTCATGATGCTAGAACAAGGAATTATAATGTTAAATTATAACATTATAATATAAAATATCTTATATCACCATGGAAACGCATCAGAAGCCAAATTCAACCATACCGTCTGAACTGACTGCCAAAGTGGAGCCAACTGATTAGGAGTCAACAAGTCAACTGCTAAAAATAGAATTTACTAAAAATAGTAAATTCATGTAATTGCTCAGAATGTCGAACTGAAACCACCAATGTGAAGCTCTCAGAAAACCCAGAAGGAATCTGCAATCCAAGTTCAACAATTCCAAAAGAAGACTACGCAAAAAGACAAAAACATCCTCCAAGAAGTTTGGAAACTCTGATTCGAGCTTTTGCTTAGCTATGAGTTTCTAGAAATAGGCTAAATCCAAATGAAGAGCGTAGGGCTAAATTGGGGACATTACAGTTCTCCCTTCCCAAAATTGCTTGTCCTCAAGCAATGCCACCACAACTCTAGAAAACTCAATCTGCACCAAACCAAACCAAGTACAATCCCAGGGTCCCATATGTGTCTGAAGGAGGACCCACCATGCTGATGTTGCACTACTCTGATCACAATAGTGAAACCATAGTGCCCAAGACACTTTGAATCTTCAAAATCAACAATGCCACTGTTTATCACAAACCCAGGCATTGGAAAAAATAGTCTACTCAACTCAAAATTGTAATCCTCGGCATATCTCCCCAAGGTATCTAACACATCCAAAATTGCAAATGTGACCTCTCTAAATCTTCTTGCAAAGAGGAAAGCAATCCTTTGCAAGAGCTCATCAAACTCAAACTCATGACTCCACATGAATCGACTATGCCTCCCTTGAATTATTCTGATGCAACCACGAAGATTTCTGAAAACTTTTACAGTTCTCACTCCAAGAGCCTCAGAATGGTGAACCAAAGCATGTGAAAGATTGCTGTCCTGAACCCACACTGAGAGTAAACTGTCAAAGTTTACATCACAAACCTTCAAAAGATGAATTTGGAGAGTAGGAAAGGTGTGAAGGAACAAATAATTGTTGCTGATCAAGGCTGGGATCAGCGTAGTGCAATCTGATTCAAGCGTCCTACACAAAGGAAAACAACACCACTCAAATTCCCAAGTGTGAGCATGTGAGATGACCATTGAGCTGCAAGGTGACACCTCCAAAGTGGTTGGAAAACATGCTAGATCCATCTCCATGAGAAAACTACCACTTCTTTGATCAGGAGTGATGAACCAACTCTCCAGAATGAGAGAAACGCAACATGTAAGGTGGTTGGTCTGCCTCAAACCAGCAAGCTCGAGTCTCAAAATCTGTCCTGATCTTAGCTGAGAATCACTCTCAAGAGCAACCAATCGTTCATTTCTCCAACCCATACTCAAATTTCCTCTCCAACCCATTTGTTGGTGAACAAATAAACCCATCAAGTAGCAGACAAAGGAGGGAACAACATCAACAATTTTGGAAATTTGATCCTTATTCCTCCAATAGCCCTTTCCAAATGTAATAAGCTTTATCAAGCCAAGTTGAGGATCCCACGCACGGATACCCAATTGAAAATGATTTTCAACACAATGCAAGGTAATCTCAATGCATTCCCACGAGCTAGTAAGGATCAAGTGTATACTGAAGAGATTGATGCCTCCTCTATTGAACCCTTGAAGCCTATCCATGAAAGTTTCAACAACATTGGAGCATGAAATATTAAATGACCTCAAATCCAACTCCAAAAATGGACTAATAAATGCCAAAGCATCATTCAACCAAAGGGATGGATTGACAAACATAAAAACACCAAGTTCTGGTCCATCTTTCTTCCCTACTTCATGAGTAACAAAACTAAAATCTTTGCTCCTTGCTGCTGTAATGAAGTTACCAGCAGCTACCAAGTCTTGCTTTGTTAACTCCTTGGTGTCGAAGATGTTGAAATCTCCTCGAACCAACACTCCCCATGTGGAGACTTCATCCTCAAACCCACTTGTGCATTCATTATCAAAAGGCCTTGGAAGATTACTAATCACCAAAGGTGGTAACTCCTCGTGTAATGATATCAAAGCACCCATTGACTGGGGTTCATACTCTTCCTCATGCTTGGTCGCTTCACCACATGACTCATTTTTCAAATCAAAGAGAGGATTGTCATAAGTTGCTTCAGCACCCACTTCAAAGAAAGGATTGTCAAAGACTTGGAAGTCCCCTTTTTCATCTTGCTGATCCAAATCTGCACACGCAACTTCTGATTTCCTTGTGAAACCTTCAAGATCAAACTCCTCTCGAAGACTATCAAGCTCGTCAATTACTTGCTTGATTTCTTCAACTCTTTGCTCATTCTCTTGCTTGCTAAAAAGTTTGAAATCAACAAACCGGTCTTCAACCTTTGTTAGAGCCAACTGAGTTTCTTTCAACTTGTCCTTTGTTGATTTAAGCTCCAGAGTGAGCTCATCAACCAAACTCTCCTTTTCTTGGAAAACACTGAAGGACTTCTTTGCAAGTTCAATAGCACGATCCCGATCCTCCATCAAGTGTATGTAATCTGATTTCAACGCCTCCAAAGAGTCTCTGATGAGTTGCAAATTGAAAAGAGCAACTTCATCCTTAACTCCTCTTTTTCTCTCTTCAAGCTGAGCCTTCCAGTAGAGATCTTCAATCAAACTGTGAGTGCGATCAAATTGGGATAGAATTCGCACTTCCCTCTTAAAGGACTCTTTGTCTTGACCTTCCCACTCAAGAATATGCAAAGATGGCGGATTGCTGGTTGGCTGATTGTCAAAATCAGAACTTTGTTTTGTGTCTTTGCGGCCATCATAGCTGTTCCAGCTTCCGTGTCTTTCACCATCAACTAGAGGAGAATGCTCATTGTCATGAAAGGCATCATACTCCACAAAATATTCAACCCATTGCTTGCAATCAGCTTCGTGCATTGATAAATCAGATTCATGTTTAGTAACACCTTCAAACTCTCCATCTTCAAGAGCCATATGGTCTTCAAGCTCTTCTTCTTCATCACTGTCTTCTTGATCAAACATTATAGCAGCATCCAACTTGCTCAATGGATCATAGTCATCTGCTGTTTGGAAAGTTTCCGTAGAAACATTTTCTTCTTTAGTGGCTGCAACCACTTCAAAGAGATCATCATGGAGCTTCTTTGAACCCTTTTCTTCTTCGAAGACAACTTCCTCTTCAATGGCCACCTCATAGTTTGCCATGCAAACTGATTTTTGATCTTTATCTGGATCAAAGGGAAATTCATCCCACAAAGGTTCTTTATCATACCTTGGTGTCAACTAACCGGGATCCCAAATGGAAAAAGGCTGATTGTTTTGATCAAGAGAAAAGTACTCTTCATGCTTCTCTTGGAGTGTTGAGTCTTTGAATAGGTCACCAAGTAACTCACTTGAACTGATTTCTTCATAAGTCCTCTCCAAGGGCTTAGTTTGATGCTCAAACCCAATGTCACTATCATAATGAAATGAAGAATCTTCATTGCCTGCTGTTTTGAAAACATCACTGTCATTATCTTCATCATGGGGAAGTATGTCATTGATTTCTTCATTAGCAGCCCAATGAATACCAAGGAGGTCTTCTTGGCTACTTGTCATACATTTGTCTAGTGAAAATTCTTGAGAGATTTGAACAGCAGCAAGAGGTGAATAATCCTTGACCAAATCCTCAACAAGAAGAGGTATAAACACATCAGAATCACCATTAACAACATCACCTTGGTAATGATCATAAGCTGGTTCAAGGACACCACTAGTGTTTTCTTCATCTTGTTCTTCTTCAACGAACTCATCCCACACAACCGTCATACCAACATTTTTTGTGAAGCCCTTAGCCTCAAGACCTTCATTGGATGTATTTTCATTAGAACTCAAGACTGCTGTTATGTTCTTTTCACTGAACTGTTCTTCATCACTTCCTATCACATGCAAGTCTAAGGGAGTATTTTGGGGTTCTTCCACACACTTTTCAACTGTCAGAGTTTCTTCATCAAGCTCACGATCAATATGAGGTGACATGTGCACCTTGCTATCCCGGCTTTCAGACCTAGCATAAATCTTTCTGATTCCCCACCTTATGTCAGGATCCTTCATTAGCGTAAACAGTTCATGCATTAACTCAAGTAGAGACTTCTCTGTAGTCATCTCTCTCTGTATGTAGTGTCTGGTATCTCTGTCACTCATTTGTCAAGTGAACTCTGTTGGGCACAGGATGGCAGGATCTTGGCTCTGATACCACTGAAATAATCCGAGCCAAATTTTTTCAATTTTCAAATTACAATCAGAAATGCAACACACCCGTTAGGGTTAGATAAATCAAACCAGCAGTTACAATATAACTCTTTGCCAAGAATGCGCACTCAATCTCAACAAGAGAGAGGCTGTCATATGGCAAGAGGATCGTCAGTACATTAATCAGAACTGCAACTGGAAGTAACTCTAACCAAGAATGGCGCCAAGTGATGGCGAGCATATGGTCAGAGGGTCTTAATTGAAATGCTTATACAAAAACTCTAACCAAGAATGCGCCGGCGAACGACGAGCATGTGGTCAGAGGATCCCTACCATCTAATATACTGAAAGCAAACTCAACACCAAGTATGTGCTACCCAATTCCAGAATGGAAATGAGGCGACCATATGGCGGAGCAATTACATGAAATACAATACTGGAAATGGAGCTCAACGCCAAGTATGTGCACTCCTATCCAAGATGAATAGGCGCTATCATATGACGGAGCAACTAAAAAGTAAATACAATAGACTGAGCAAGGATCAGTCTCTTCCACGAAATGTGGGAAATATAATAAAGAGCTTACAAATGTGAATATTGGCTGGTTAGTACTACTAACAGCCTTACAATATAATATATCTCCTGCAAGCACGATGGATTATAGTGATAATCAAACTGCTGAAATGTAGAGCTACTCCAGAATGATTAATATGACTAAGATAAACAATCCCAGCCCTATTAATAATTTTACTAAGTCTGATATGACAGATCTGCAGTTAAAATGGTGAAATCAGCAACTCCAGAACTCACTTAAATGCTCATATCTCTCTCAATACTCACTCATTTAACTTGAAATCAGTTGCAAAACATTCTAATGATGATGACAATGAAGATGGATCACAAAAACTTCTCACAAAGACCCCTATTTATTTTGCACGACTTCCAAAGCACTTACGAAGTGAAATTGCCTGCAAGCAAGGGCGATTTACTTTAGATAATTCATAGACTTCAAATAAAATTCTGGAAACTTGCACATATGGTCGCCCTACATAGGAAAATAGATTGGAACAGTACCCAGAACAATATTATTTATGTTTCTTGAGTTGTGAGTAAAAACAACCTACAGCCATACAAACCAGCAACTCTAAAATTGACAGAAAATACAATAACTCAACTACGGAATGTGAGAAGAACCAACTACAATGAAAGGAAACCAACTACAACTAAACCTCTCAACTAGTTGTTGTCTTTCAAGCAAGAAGTCGAGCCAAGGCTAGGAGGCATTCATTCCTCGAAGCAATCCCAAAGCCAATCCGGCAGCATAACTTTGCAAATTCATCAGATGCCAAAATGAGGACCCAAAGCTCCCTTTTATAATTTTGAGAGGACCCTCCAGAAGCTTCCAGAAGGTGCGCCCTAACTTCAAGATGTTTTTAGGGTTTTTGACTTGACCCATTCTTCCTTCAAAATGGCGTCCTTTTTCATGAAGGCAATTTTTCTTTAATTTAAAATTATCATTTCTCCAAAAGTTGGCGTCCCTTTTCCTCTTGAGCAATATTTGGCTTTTAGAAATATTAAAATATTTCCTCCATGTGAAAATACCCTTCAATGTCCCCCTTTTAAAAACAATATTAATTCATGATGCTAGAACAAGGAATTATAATGTTAAATTATAACATTATAATATAAAATATCTTATATCACCATGGAAACGCATTAGAAGCCAAATTCAACCATACCGTATGAACTGACTGCCAAAGTGGAGCCAACTGATTAGGAGTCAACAAGTCAACTGCTAAAAATAGAATTTACTAAAAATAGTAAATTCATGTAATTGCTCAAAATGTTGAATTGAAACCACCAATGTGAAGCTCTCAGAAAACCCAGAAGGAATCCGCAATCCAAGTTCAACAATTCCAAAAGAAGACTACGCAAAAAGACGAAAACATCCTCCAAGAAGTTTGGAAACCCTGATTCGAGCTTTTGCTTAGCCTATGAGTTTCCAGAAATAGGCTAAATCCAAATGAAGAGCGTAGGGCTAAATTGGGGACATTATACGATCTTATATGGTATCAGAGCCATAGGTTGAGAAGAAGCTTGTTCACGTCCAAAATAGAACAGAGGTTTCAAGAGGCTTGTGTTGGCAAAAGGCATCTTTGGGGTATCTTGGTTTAATTTTGATGCTTCTATTTTGTCCGCAATGTCCAAAAACCTCAAGTTGCGCTTTTCGGCTGCCAATTTTTGTTTTTGTTTGCAATTTAAAAAAAAAAAACTATTTTATAATTGTAAAAAATTATAGGTAAAATCCAGCTCACTAGTATCATAGTGTATTTTTTTCGCAAACTATAATAACAAAAAAATTTATTTGTATCATATTATTCTTTAAAAATAAGCAAAATAGTTATTTTGAGGACCATTACCCATTCCCCAACTTTTAAAAATGTATTTTGAATATAGAAAATAATTTTTTTTGGTGGGGACAAGGGTTTCCACCTTGTCCCCTTTCCCATTAATTGGGGATACCCATAGGGTACTTGTCCCTTGCCATGGCCCTGTTGTGACAGGTCATCAAGCTTGCTTGGGATCTCCCCTAGACCTCTTTAATTTGAGTGACAGTTGCCCTTGGGCTCCACGCCACTTCCATGGGGGCAGTAGGTGTTCCAACCCCTACTCCCTATCTTTAAATTAGTTTTTTTTTAAAATTTTAAACATAAAAAACAATAAGAAAATTAACCCATTTGAACTATTTTACCTTTTATTTTTTCGTACAATATTTTAAAAAATTAAAATATATTTTTTAAAATATATTTTTAATTAAATGTTTTTTTGGTTGTACTATGGGGTCCGGTAATATTTGAGAGTTTTGTCAAACTTGGGGATTTTTTAGCATACTAATGATTTTGGCAGAGTTCTTTATCTTTGGTAGAATTTTTTGGTGGCACCTCCAAATCTAGCAATTCCTCTATTTATGGTGGAGGTTCTACTTGTGGTGGACCGCTTTTTAGCTTGGAGGGGTGGGCTTCATGGATGAGCTGTTTGCTCTTTGCACCTTCACTTCAATTGACAATATCTTGGTCATACGAAGATGTTTTTTGGTGCAATTTTTTTTTTCACTCCCTATTTTTTCATTGTTGTGTTGGTGAATATGGTTTTTGTGGATCACACCCAGTTCTTTTAGATAATTAGTTTTCTCATAGAGTCCGCTGCACAATATTTGTTTTGTGAACTTGTAGACCTTATAATTTTCACAAGCTTGGATTTTGAGTGATGTTCTTTTAAAGTCGAGGATTTTTAGATCAAAGCACATTGGTGTTGGCTATTTGTTCTTAATCAAACAGTGTATTGTACTTTCAACTATATGGTCTATATTGGATGTTGTAAAACATTGAAAAAAACAACTTTAATTTTTGTAATTTGCTTAGGGTGTTTTGATTAAGCAATTTAGGGGGTGCATCATTGTATATGCACTATTTGTAAAGTGTCATCTTTGCATCTTAAGAGATCTAATGTGGGAGAAATCTAAGTCAAAATGAGTATTGTAGGCTAAAAAGAGGATTATGTCCTAAGATTAGTTGGTCCTCTTGTTAATAGCCACATATCATGGAATTTTGCACACATCATGGACCAAATTTGGGAGATATACGGAGATTCCATTGAACCTTTGTTTCCATGTGATCCTACTATGGACAATTTTTTACCCTTGATGATTCTCAATATGACAATCATACAAATATTGAGCTTGATTCTTGAGAATATTTTGAACACTAAGACTTCTCATAATACTCATTCTCCTTCATTATCACTTGCTTCTTCAAAGTTCATAGATGCTCCATCAGGGGCTTCCTTTAATTCTTTAGCAAGTTAACACTCCTAATCTAGATGTTTTGAGCAGGGTCATCCTTGATGCTCTCTACGTTTCTCTTAGTTGGGGGTTAGTTTTTTCATTTGGATTTTCTTCTCTTCTCCATTTCTATGAGATCATTGTGTATATGGGTACCTAACATGGCCTCTTTTTTGACACGAAGACCCATCATCATTGTTATCTTTACCACCTACTTAAGCTATGCTTATGGGGGGGTGGTCAAGTGATAATATTTTTACTAGGTTTATAACTCCTAGAATAAGCTTGCTTAGATGTTGACTTGTACATGTGTCACATTGTGGGGGGCATCTTCTCTCACCCATGTGTCACGTTCATAGGAACAATCTTCTATTATTAGCAAGTTATGCTTTACTTGGTCTCCTTCATAGTGACTCACTTGGTGAATCACCTAGTTGTCATACGCTAGGACTCTTGTTGAGTCTTTCTTATAATTACTCTTCTTATTCTCACATTTAGAGGGATTGAAGGAATGAGCTTATTGGAATTGTAATTTTGCACTTGTGGAATACTATATTTTATTCTACATATTCATGTTTTGTTTTTTGTGTTGGAATAGCTAATATCTTTGTGTAAATGCTATTGGGAATTAATCAAACAAACATTAAGAGCTTTTGGTTTCAGTCGATCTGTTGTGAGATGAATAAGCACTTGCATTCCTACACCTACCAGTTTTGTCATGCTCAATGAGGATACAAAAAAGATTTTCTTTGCTTCTTGTGGTCTAGACAAGGGTGTCCATAAAGTGCTCATTTGGTTATTCTGAATGAGTGAGAATTTGTGTAGATTAATGGTGGATGTCAAAACAAAAGGTTGGATATTTGGGGTTGCAATTGTGAATGGAGGTACAAGATATTCTGATTGACATTTCGCAAATGACATTTTTCTCTTTGATACTTTTGTTCTTTGAGAGATAAGGCAGTTAAACAACATTGTGTCCAAGTATCAAATGGCTTTAGATCAACAAATAACAAAAAGAAATTATGTAATGTCCCCTTCTCAAACCTGATCTTTCCAGTGATCGTTGGCCTTTTCTTTGGGAACCCGAAGGCTAGTCGGAAGATAAATTAGGGTTTCCTATTTTTGAGGAGGTCTTTGCTCTGAGATGATGGATTCAATTGCGGATCCTTTCTGGGTTTTCAGAGAGCTTCGCAGTGGTATGATCATCTCGGCATTCAGAGCACTTTTTGGAATTTACTATTTTTAGTAAATTCTATTTTTGGCAGCTTTCCAGTTGAGTTCAGCTCGGTTGACTTCCTGCTTCAGTTTGGTCAGATGTTTTGCTCAGTATTGGCTTCAGGGCACATTCAGAAGGATAAGCTAAGTCATTTAATTAAAAAGTCACGTTTAAATATTATATTTTAACGTTGACCCCTTGGCTTAGATTTAATGACTTGATGTTTTTAAAAAAAGTGGGTTTTTGAGGGTGGCGCCCTCATTAAGAGATTATTTTAATTATTCCCAAAGTCAAAGCAATGTTATGAAGGGCGTAATTATTAAAGTATGATATTCATTTAAAATATTATATCTTAAGCCTTGAAGAGAAAGTACGCCCATCCTTGAGGAGATTGGATTTTGACCTAAAAGCGGATTTTAGGGTTTGTGAAGTCAACTGGAGAATTATAAAAAGGAGTCTCGGAGCATCATTTACCATCTTTGGTCTATGCTAATGTTATGCTGCCGAAATGGTTGCGGAATTGCTTCGAGGAATGAATGCCTCCTAGTCTGGGCTCGACTTCGTGCTTGAGAGACAGCACCTAGTGGAGAGGTTTGCGTAGTTGAGTGTTTTGTAGTAAGTTTTGCATTGTAATCTGCATTTGTCCAAGTAGATTCAGCTTTTGGCATATTAGATGTTTTTGGTTTTTGCAAGTTTGCTACAGCAGATTCATAGTTTATCTCATAATTCAAAAAATACAAAAATATTGTTTGTGGGTATTGTCTTATTCTATTTGTGTGGGAAGAGCGAACATATTCCTAGAGTTTTAGAATTTATTGTCAAGTCTTTGAATTTTAAAGGGAAATCGCCTTTTCTCAGCAGGCCGTACCTTTTAGCATTTCTTGGGATTTGTGCCGTGACTAATAGTTGCATTTTAAGTTTGTATTAAGTTGCTGGCTTGAGCGCCATCATCATAGGAGTCTTATGCATCAGGTGTTAAGCAATTTGAGCAAGTTGATAGGGAGTTATGAGCATTTGATTACTTTCATAGGCTGCTGGTTTTTATGTGCAAAATACAGATTTGTGAAAAACAAAGAAAACAGAATTATTATTTCCAATTCAGTGTGAGCATTTGATGTGGCCCTTTGAATCAAATCAAGGGAATTATTATTGTATTGTAATTGGTGAATATTTCCAGTTCTAATCTCTTAACAGGCGCATAATCTTCTCTCTGTAAACTGACAGTAGTACTGGCAGTTATTCCTAAGCTTGTTAATTCGAAGTTGTAATGCTCAATTTCATTTGAAGTTTGTAATAGATAGATCTCCGCCCTATGGTAGCTACTTTCCCATCTTGGGTCAGCAAGCACATTCTGGGTGTCGAGCATTTTCCAGTTTCAACATTTATTTCAAGCATTAAATTCTGTAATCACTCCGTCATATGGTCGCCCCTCACTCCGCCTGGGATTGGGTAGCACATACTTGACGTTGAGTTCCTTTCTGTATTGAGAGTAGAAGATCCTCTGACCAATGCTCGCCATCATCGGCGCCATTCTGGTTAGAGTTACAGCATAAGCAGTTTGATTTAGATCCTCTGACCAATGCTCGCCATCATCGGCGCCATTCTGGTTAGAGTTGCTTTCTTGCACGTTTTGGTTTTCTCCTCTAACCTTAACGAGTGCACTGCTTTGTAATTTGAATTCGAAAAAACGAAAAAAATTGGCTCGGAATATTTCAAATTAAATCCTATTTATGTTCACAATCTTCTTGGGAGGTGTTGATGCGTGTTTTATGACTCACCAAGCACTTTAGAATAAAGAGTCCAGAGACGCTCTATCCTCTCTTGAAAAATTACCTCTTATGCTAAGATTGCTAGAAAGGTCATACGGTAATTCCAATGTTCCGTTTTGGGGGATGGACAAGCTCAATGGATGATGTGATATGCTGGTTTCACAAAGGGACCCTTGGATAGTAGATTATTCAAAGTAGGAATTAGAATTGATTTGACGTTGAACGTTCTTATGTTTTTTGGGATTTTCGGTTTGGAATAAAATAAAAGGAAAAGGGATGAGGGTTAAGGAACTAGATTTATGCAAAACTACTCCTACGAACTTAAGAGACAAATGCTGGATAATGAAATTTAAACCAATCTTTGCTTCGCCAAGCACAGTACTACAACTAGACAAAGACAGTGCAATCTTCAACGGGTTTACGAAAGATATCCTATTACACAATACCACCATCAATTCGATCAATGCATATAGGTAATAGAATTCAAGTCAAGCAATTTCAATGTTCAGACTAGCCTTACATATCAAATTGAAAATCATCCAATTGAAAAAGGTATGAACTAATTCCACTATTTCCAACACTATCAATCTTTCATTCATCTAAAATACTTGAAAACTAATTTACTCTATTGAAGAAATCATGAAACCATGCGGGCTCATAAAAATAACAAATGCTCAACTCTGAATCCACTTATTATTTAAATAGCAATAGTTGCAACAATTTCATAAGTCTCTCCCTGAATAAATGAAATGCGTGGGGTTTATATAGGCACCCCAATTACAAAGCAACGGCCAAGATTGAATTGAGATCAATGGCCAAGATTAATTCAATAAACCCTAACCCTAAAAGCATAACCAACTCAAAGGACACATGGCACAAGCAGAACAAGCCATTTGGAGTATGGAAAATGATGACACCTTGCGAATCATTCGAGCAAGTAGGAATCCAAAATGCAATTCCCTTTGGACTGCTCCTTAGCCGCAAATGCAAGAAATTTGGCTAACACAAAATCAAGTTCCTCCATTGAGATGCTCGGCACAGAATCCAGTTGCACTCCGATCACGTCCAAGGTTTCAAGGCACTGAGTGAAAGTACCTTCCCACCTATCCTCTTGCTTCTGAAAGTTATCCATAAAGGTCAAAAGGGAAGACATATCATCAAGCTGGTTCTCTGTAATAATCTGCACTTCTTTGAAATAAATGTTCATCACACTTTTCTTCAGTCCTTCTAAATCTAAGCCATTTGCATCATGATGCTCCTGTCCTGTCAATCCTTCAAGAGAAGTGGGGATTTTGAACTGAATTTTCTCAACTGCACTCCGTATAGCAGCACATTCTTCCTTCATTCCGTCATACGTCTTCCACTTAGCCAATAAGGAATGATACCACCTGCTGAAATCATATGAGGCTTCTTCCTCGATAACACCCTCTTGGATCAATATTTGTAGGGAAACTTCCTTTAAAACCTTCAAACGAGGTATCACTTTGTCCTGTACGTACTGGAAATCTTCCCAATTGTCTTCAACTTGATTAACTTCAGATATAAGCAAGGCAGATCTGTCATAAGTTTGGGCGCACTTCTCTGAGAATTGCTCCATCTGTTTTGAAATATTGATAACCCAACTCTTGGTTGCTTGACTCGCGATCCTCATAGCTTCAAGAACATCAACGGATTCCGGAGTAAGAGATGATGGTGGAATAAAGGCCTCACCTTCTTGGCGCAAAGGAGCTGTTAGCTGCTGAATGAACTCTATCAGCTTTAGATTTTCCAACTCTAGCCTTTCTTTCTTCTCCTCTGTTTTGTCGAACTTTTCCTTGATGGCTTTGGAAGTGTCTGCTAACTCATGGAAATCCTGATCTATCGTGGTTGGCCCAATGTCCAACGTTGTAACCTCGTAATCCATAGGAGTGATCTGATCTCTTGGCTTATCAATTTTCGGGACTGCCACCTGTAAGATCCTGGATCCTGCATCATTCCTGGTAATTTGAGAATACTTCTTAGGCTTCTTTGGCGTTTTAGCTTTGCCAATTCTCTCTAGGAAGTCTTGCATGCTCTCAACTGGTTGAACTTCATCCAGTGGTCGGGACTTCTTCATCAAACTTTCGGTCAACCAATCTGGGATAGTGGATAATTCCATCCCATTTTCTAACTGAACATCATCATTAATTCCTTTTAGAGCAGAAATTACTTCATCTCCTAGCTCTTCATTGTTCTCAAGGATCTCAGTATCTCCTGCACCTTCAATTATCAACGTATCATCCCCTTCCAAACACTCAGTGAGGGTTTGTTCTTGGAGAGAATCCAACTGTTCTAACTCTTGAAATTCGATTTCTTGCTCATGGCATGGCTCGATATCAACAATGGACACCTTTTCAATTATTGCAACTGATAAAGTACTTGAAGATGATGGATTTTCAGTCACTTTCTGCTTCTTACTCTCCAATTCTCCGCCAGCTAATTCCTTTTCCTCTGTGTGAAGGTTTTCACTCACCACCTTCCTCTTGCTAGGATATGAAAGTTCATCAAGACTTTCGCCAATTGCTTCACCTTGACTTTCCTTATTGCTCAATGTGGCATAGGTAAGAGAAATTCCTTCTTTTCTCAACCTGCTAATCTGACTGTCAACCCATTCCCTTGAGTATGCTAAAATATCCTTCATCAATATGTTCAAATCGGTCAACTCAGGCTGTGTCCAGTTAGGCAATAGAATGGGCTTATCCTTTTCCTGTTCAAATTGCCGATGTATGTAGTCCCCGTTGTCTTTTACTTGATTAGGTATAGGGAACAAGTCACACCTTTTACAAGTTCAATTGGAATTCTGGACCAAGTCTTCTTCCTGACTCCATACTCGTCCACCAAGTTAGACCAATAATCTTCGATTTGCATAACATGAAGGGATTTCTTCCCGTGAACTCTTAGGTATGGATCATAATCGGACCTTGGATTATAAGTGTTGAACTTATAAAATTGCAATTCTATCCTTGCTGTCTTGGCTGATTGTAATGAGGGGCAGACTTCTAGCATTTTTCCAATTGCAACCGGAAAATCCACTCCTTGTTTGTTCTTTCTCGCCTGAATAGAGTCTACACATGCCAGTTGCCTTGCAACTTCGAGCATAACAATCTTGTCTATTGGATACCGAGGGAGTCTATACGGAGCATCCGAAAATCCATGAACTCTTATATAAGTGAATGTCGGAAACTGGATAAACCAAGATCCGAACTTGTCAAGCATCACCATAGCTTCTTTAGATAGTCTCCTTTGCACTGTTCCTTGAAGAACTTGCATGATATACATAAGGAAGGCGTCATTTGTTATCTTGAAATTGTCCCTGTAATGTAGCTGGAGCTGCGGGTAACAATCATATGCTTTGAGTTGGTCTTTCCGAAATCCAACTTCGGCTTTACAAATCAGTCCTCTATACTTGGTGAACCGTGCCAAGATATAAACCACATAAGAACTCATATAAAAGGTTTTAGTCTTCTCTAGGTTTCTCAACTGGAAATCGATATTATCACTTATTAACTTCGCCCAATTTATTGCTTCCATTCCCAATACGATCTCCACGTACGAAAACATCCATACTTCAAAGAGGCTCCTTGAGAAGTTCCCATAATCCTGTTCAGCATATGAATCATATCACTGTATTCTATTTTAAAATCCGTACAAATTAATCTCTTTGGCAACTTGGAGCGATGTCTTTTGGGTTCCTTGATCCAGTTAGAATTAACTATGTCCATACAGGACTCCTTGGCTTGATCAAACATGGCCTGTGATTCCTGTTGAGTTCTGTTTAACATTTTCCGACGATGGGGAATGCCAAATACTTCCCTGACTGATTCCTCTGTAAAGTACGCCAAGGTGATCCCATTGGGTGTTTTAATGGATCTTGTTTGAGGATTGTACCTTCTGGCACACTCGACCATTAGCTCACTGCACTGAACTGCAGGTGGAAATCCTGCTGCTTGATGAAGTCCAAACTTAACAATATTTGTGGCAATAGGCGTAGGCATTTCGTTCTGAGTGCCAAACATCCTTCTCTTGTGTTGAATCGCATTAAACTGCTCAAAGTTTGTATCTGCTACTTTCTTCCACTTCGAGGATAACTGGGATTCTGGATAAAATTCTTTGAGGACTTCCTTTACTTGAGCTTTCCTGACTCCACCTCCCACGTTCTTTGGAGAAGACATCGTGCCTGTACGAAGCTCAAAGTTAGAGTATTTTAACAAATTTATAAAAAAGGCGATTTCTTGGCTGGAGAAATTTTAAAAAATTAATTTAAAAATCCAAGACTTAATTAAAGGCTGTGCAAAGAATAAATTCTTAATGAAATTGATCCGCCTTTATTGTTTTTAAAGAGCATTCATGGAATTTTAAACAATCTTCTGGATTTTTAAAGACTTATACTAAAGTTTTCTCCAATGCACAATGAAAAATCCCATTCCCTTCTAAAATCGCCAATAATAACCTTGCAGTTGTTTGAGAAATCTGGAAATGAAGAGGAAAAAATCCAACTCTATGTTCCGGAATTTAAAAAATCTCTTGCAGCTGAAGAAGAAAGACGTCTTTCTCTTGAGAGGAGGTTTGCCTGTAAAAAATTCAACTTTGCAAAGAATGAAAATAAGCTCACAAGATCATCTTTTTTATAATAAAACCTTTCCAAATTGGTTTAGGTCGACTTCTTCTTCTCATTGGGTGTTTTTGCTTTAAAACTCAAAAAGCAATCTTATCTTGATCTTTGACTTTTCAAACAAGGCGTCCCTTTTGGCTTGATAAATAAGTTTCATTTAAAAAAAAAAAACTTTAAGTTATTTCTTCTATTTTGGCTCTTTAGTAAAATTCGACCCTCAAGTGGACTTTTTGACTTTTCAACTAGATTTCTCTCACCAAGGCGATTTTGCCTTAGAAAATTTTCGATTCTTCTTGAAAAATTTCGACTTTCAATTGGATTTTTCGACTTCCCAACTGGAATTTCATTTTGACTTGAAGTTCCTGAAGTCCAGTTCAAAATTTCTCTTGGCTTAGTCGATTTTCATCTTTGTCCAACTGGAATTTCGAACTTTCCAACTGGAATTCCTTGTAGAAGGTGAATTTTGTCCTACTCTTTCAAATAGACGAATTTTCATTGGATTTCTCAATTGGATTTTTCAAAGATTCAACTGGATTTTCCTGATGGTGCACCTCTTAAGACTTAGGCGAATTTTTTTATCATGATTTTTCTTGCTTTTTTACTTGATTTTTCAATGATTTTCTCTCAAAGGTGCGATTTTGTCCAGTTGATTTTTAACCTTTGCATGCGCTTTTTCCTACTTTTCCTCACCTTGCATGCGCTTTCTCATGATTTTTTCGAGACCTTTGCTTGATTTTTGCTTGCTTTTTAGTTCCAAAATTGGAAACTTTCGACTCCACTGCCAGTAAAACCTAGCACTTTCTAAAAATAGAAACTTACTAAAAATAGAAAAAAGCAAAAAGCAACTTTCTAAAAATAGTAAATTCCAGATTGGTCCAGAAATGCCAAAAACGAAGAAAGCAAAAAAAGCAAAAAAACAGAAATCCTAAAAAATAGGAAGTGTCAGAATTGAGCGAAAGCACAGGCGATCCTCGTCTGCAGGGTCTTCTAAGCACTTCTATGACGTTTACGTTTAGTTTCAGGCCCAAATTCCCAACTTAGCTCGGATGATGACTCCAGATTTTGACATGGAATTCCCAGATATCAGAGACTATGAAATTGCTACTCAAACCTAAACCCTAAGAGCAAACCAGCGAGGGTCCCCATTTGCAATGGGGCGATGTGTGAAAAAGGTCACAACAGGAGGAAAAGTGAACTTCTTAGCCTTCTTGAATTTGCTGAGGTGCATTTGTAGATGAAATAACTAGGATTCCCTCCCCATAAGAAAATCAATAGGGAAATTTAAAAAGCTGCTCTATTACAATTGGAACATAAGCTCTCTAAATGGACTAATTGTTTACTTAATTTTTTCATAAGAATCTAGCTCTTTCAATTATTTCAAGTGCTTTCGATATACATGCTCATTACCATTTGCTTGCTCGTTTTGCTTCTCTCCCCACTCAAGTTAAAGAAAACATTAAGATTATTAAGAGAAAATTCTAATGGAGAGAAGTGAAAGATCAATTCAAGCATTGTTTGGTCTCTTGGTCTATAGTTTGTATTATAGTTAATACATATGGAAGATTAATTATCAACAACCATTAAATTGCTCAATCCAACTCTGGCCATGAAGGATACCTAATAATTCAAACATTCTACTTGGGATATAACCTTATTAAAAAAAATTACATCCTTCAACCTTGTGACTCTTCAAGACATAAAATTAGTTGATATAAAATTGTTTTCCTTTTAGAAATACTTTAAGGGCATTGTATAGGCTCTCTAATAATTGTTCAATCCCTTCCATTGGTCTTCTCCAATCTTTTTGTGAGGGCAGCTCAATCACTTTATTTCACCAATATTTCATTTCTCATTTTTGTGACCACTGGGTTGCCACTTTTGTGGCACTTATTATACTTATTAGGTTCTTAAAGTATTCACTTGTGTTATTAAAACTACAGGTGAGTAAGTCTCCCAATTGTCTTATTTTATTTATTTTTTAGTTTATTAGATGTATGGGTTGAATTGGCGACATACTATAGTATTATGATGTTTAGGCCTGTACTACTTCAACATGAATGTGTAAGAGTTGTTGATCAACTCCACAGGAGCCAAATGATCATTTGCAACCAAAAAAACCTTCCACATAACAAAGAAGCAATGGAATTCATTAGATGCATAAATGAAATTGGTACAATATACAATGAGGGAACCCTTGTTATAAAGACAAGGATGAATCATGAAACCGTAGGACATACTAAGATCATGACAAGTGTCTTAATCTAATGATATAGGACACAAAAAATGAATGAGTCAAATCAGATAAAGTATGTAGATGTGAATAGGACCTAATATAAAACAAGTTAGGTAATAAACCATGTTCACACCAACGTTTATAAGAGTTGTTGATCAATCCCATAGGAGCAAAAGGATCACTTGTAACCAAAATAACCTTCCACACAAGAGAGAAGCAATGGAAATGCTATGAAGCCAGGCAACTCATTAGATGCATAAATGAAAATGGTACAATATGCAATGAGGAAACCCTTGTTATAAAGACAAGGATGAAACCCTAGGACATATTAAGATCATGACAAGTTGTCATGCCCCTTTCTTGGAAATAGTGCCAAGGAGAAGACCTCTATCCTATCTCCATTTCCCATATGAAGGAAGCAAGGTGTGGGGAAACGCTTCCTACACCATTCTGCTGAGGCATTTTTTTTTAAACCCTTAAACAATTACTATGAAGAAGATGTACAATATGGGAAATTTAAAAGACAAAATCACCACAGATACATGCAGAACACACAACACAAGATAACACCAGATTTACATGGGGACAACCTTGCCGAGAGAAAAACCCCACACTTCAAAAGCACAACCCAATCTATTAACTGTAAACAAACTGGTTACAATACAATCTCAGAGCTAGGCTCTTTTAGGAGTCACAAGTGTTGTTACAATCTTGGAATAATTTCAACAACATAACAGTACCTGCAAATGATCTGATACAACTCCAATATACAACACTTCGATATATAGGAGTTTTCAATGCATAAAATCAGCTGCTTCCAAAATGGTATGCTCAAGAATTCCACATGTCATCATCCTCTTCATTGCATGCATGCAAGATTGAAGATTGACATGCAAATTGCCTTTACTATCTTGTCACATGCAAACTGAAACATTGCATGTAACGCGCCTACATGCACAACTCCACTTGTAATTGCAACTTTTCATTTCCGAATTTATCTTGAGTTATCTTCAACAAATGTAGCCCACAAAAATAAATAATAACATAGGCAAATAAATAAATAAACATGCTAGGTATTATTAAAGGTTGAGACACCTTTTTCCTAACACCATAATCTAAAGGGCAATTCCCACAAGCTTAAAGGGCAAAGCAAAGGAAATAATTTTAATATTGTTTTAAGTTAGGCTCAAAAATTTTATATTTGAGGGGCAATTTATTATAATATTATTTTATTTAATTAGAAGTGTTTCTAAACACTTAATTATAAAAATTATTTTTAAATACTTTGGAGGGAAACTATTAATCAAGGGTTCAATTTGGAAAAGTATAGAAGGAGGGCGCCTAGCCTCATTTTGTATCTAGCATTCACTATGGCATTTTTTTCATTTTTTGGATCAAGCTTTGTGTTCATTCTACTCATCCAAGGACGAAAACCCTTGGCTGTTTTAAGAGATCTTTGAAGATGAAATTCCTTTTGGATTTTTATTTTGGAGGTGAAGATGAAAATCCTCATTCTCTAGCAATTGCAATTCCACATGGGAATTGCATTGTAATGTCCCCTTCTCAATCCTAAGCTTTTCAGTGGCCATTCGCTATTTCCGGAGTCTCGTAGGCTAAATGGAGGAGTTAAGGGGATTTCGGGTTCCTTGGTGGATTCGTGTTAGCATTTCCAAAAGAGTATTCTGATGTTGCCAGTGAGCTTTTGTGGGTTTTTGAAAGGAGCCTAGTACAAAAATAACATAAATTTTAGAAATTGCCAATGAGATAAAATGAATAGTAACATATTTATGCTAATCACAAAATTGCACCAAGAGCGTGTACAATGATAATAATCCACTAATTTGCAATTGAACCAGACCACTGACAATTGTTCATTAATAACAAATACTAGATTAACATTACATACAGATTGATGACCCCAGGATGGATCTTACAACTCAGATGGCTACCCGATTAAGGCTCAGATTGATAAACAATTACTCCATATCTTGCTTCGATGATCCAGTAACGTGGTAAGGAGTTCTAGAGCTTCGATCCATTATTTGGCTCAGCGTATAGTGATTTGCACTACCATATACAAGCCTGCCAAAATGACAATGCTTGTCAATGTCTCCAAGGCCCCGATCTGGTAAATGCCAATGAATGAGTGTGACTGGAAGTAATTCGTTGCTACTCCTGAAGCCATGTATCTTCCCTACACTGTGAATGATGATGTCGTTGTATGCTTCGTAGCAGATGTTTGCTCTAGCGGGTAAGGAGAGAGGTTGCATGGCTAGAGCCAAAGGATTGGCCAACAAATCGTTAATTTTGCCCTCCTAAACAGCGCCAAACCTGCAATTATGAATATGGTGGATCAGAACAAAGTGGCTGAGGGTCAAACAACACACAAGTGCCTGGATGGGTTGATGTCCTTACCAAATTCGTGCGACTTGCAGAGGGTGTCATCTCTGGCCAGTCAGCTAGCTAGTTTCTTATTTGTGATGATGAAGACCAACAAGGCACCTAGTATAAATACCAAATCGCAATAGCCTCCCAATAGGTCGGCCCACAAGAACATGAAATTCAAATATCAATTCTAGGTGCCAAACTCAAAGGAGTTGGCCATAACACAAATTAAATAATATTATTAATTTAAATTATTATTATTATTTATTATTAATAAAGCGTTTAAAAATACTTTTAATTTTCCCTCTGACTCAACTTAGAAAATCGGGACATGACAGTCCCCTCCTCCAAATTGTTGCTTGTCCTCAAGCAACTTTAGGTTAGGATGCTCAAAGATCTCCACACCTTCCCAAGTGGCATCCTCTATTGGAAGATTTTTCCATTTCACCAAATATTTCGGGATGACCTTGTTTCGCAGCCTTTTCTCCCTTACGTCCAACACGGTTTTGGGCTCTAATATCAATTTGCCTTCATCATCGAGAGAGGGAAACTCAGCTGAGGGTGCAACTTGCTGTTCGAGTGCCCTTTTTAGGCACGACACATGAAATATATTATGAATTCTGCTATCCTTGGGGAGCTCCAACTCATAAGCAACTTCACCCAGCCTTTTTTGGATCTTGTAGGGGCCCTAAAATCGAGGTTTCAACTTCTTTGCTCTGTTCCCCTTAAGGGTGAACTGTTGATAGGGTTGCAACCTGAGATAAACCATATCTGCCACCTCAAAAACTCTCTTAGTCCTATGCTGATCTGCATACATTTTCTGTTGATTCTGAGCATGTTGTAGGTTTTCCTTGAGGGCATTCATGATATCCACATTTTGCTGCACCATATCTTTAGCACCTGGTACTCTACTATCCCCAAGAATCAAATTCATGAAAGAAGTTGCATCATATCCATAAAGTCCTTTGAAGGGAGACATACCGATGGACATGTGATGTGTGGTGTTGTAGTAAAACTCCCCTAGATGTAACCATTTCACCCAAGCTGATTGTTGTTTTGTCACATAGCTCCTTAAGTACCCCTCAATCCATTTGTTTACTATCTTGGATTGCCCATTTGTTTGAGGATGGTAGCTAGTGCTTGGAGTCAATTCCGTGTGAGCCAAGTGGAAGAGTTCTTGCCAAAATAAACTAATAAACCTGCTGTTCTTGTCACTCACAATATTCTTGGGCAACTTGTGGAGCCTAAATATTTCTCTAAAAAACATGTTAGCAACTTGAGGGGCCTAAATTCTGAAATGATGGCATGAAAATGAGCATACTTTGTGATCCTTATCCACCACCACATAAATACAATCCTTACCTTGCACCTTAGGCAATCTGGTGATAAAATCCATGGAAATGCTTTCCCATTTCTGGTTTGGAATGGGTAAGGGCTGCAACAAGCTAGGTGGTAAGACATGTTCGACCTTGTTTTGTTGGCACACCACACACTCTCTAACATGCTGCAATATATCACTCTTTGGCCCCTTCCAAGAAAAATGTTCTCTTACTTGCTTGTATGTCTTGTAGAAGCCTGGATGACCAGGAAGAGGTGTATCATGACAAGCTCTTATGATCTTCTCCTTAACCTTGGAGTTGGGTACAAGATACACTCACTCCTTGTAGAGTATGAGGTCTTAAATCACTTTGTACCTATCATCAAGTAACTTCCCCTCCAAAATATTAGTAGCAAAGGAATCTTTGGCATACTCAGCTATTATGGCCATCTTCCAATCAACAGATAGATCAGACATAAAGCAGAAATAAGGCTTCCTAGAGAGTGCATCAGCCATCACATTGTTCTTTCCTTTCACATATTCAATATCAAAATCATAAGCTTGGAGTTTGCTTACTGTATAAGAGCGAATTTGCACCCCATGTACAAATCCCCTTTTTGCCTTTATCCACCTTAGAAAACCAAGTTCGGAGGCTTAATTTCACCTAAGTCCACTGCTTGCATCACACTTAGCGCCTGTTTTGAGCGTCGGTGGAGGCGTTTCTTTCGGGGACGCTCGCGCGGCGCGTAGACGTCTGCGTGACGCACTTACGTCCTTGACAGATTCCCGCGTTTGGAGCTTGCAGAGGCATTACACTTCCCATTGGGGGTCGATTTGTAATGCCCTCCTTGGCCGACCGACCCAAATATGGCCGTTTCTCTTCATCTCTCCCTAAAATTCATCCCTTCATCATGCATTTGGGCTTCTTTTGATCTTCTACCAGCTTCTACCATCTTCTACCATCTTCTACACATCTCTTCACATCTCTCTAAGAGCTTCTCCACTTCATTCACAAGCTTCACAAGCTCTTCTCAAGCTCTAAGCAGCTTCTTCACCATCTCTTCAATCTCCAAACACTTTACACTTCACAGCAGCAACATCAACACTCCACCACTTCAGTAGAGCAAGTGTGGAACAAAACACCATTGCAGCAGAGGCTTGAGTTCCTCCCATTTTCTCCCCCATTAGCCTTGAGTGCTCTTGGTGGAGGTAGTAAGCTTTCACTCCTCTCCTCTATTACTTGGTTGAGTAGCATAACACTGTTTTGTAGTGCTTTAAGTGCTCTTTACTTCATTTCTACTTTTCTCTCTATCTATCTAGCTATCCGTGGAGGTGGGAACACCAAAACGGGGTCTGACTGAGGCAGGCCCCTATACAACCACCCAACAATTTCTCTCTCCCTCTTGTGTGTAGGTATTGAAGACACTCACGAGCTGGAAGCTTCATCACTCGTACAGTCGTAAGTATTTCCTTTCTTCTCCTTACCTTTGTCATTTCTACTTCTTTATTTCAGTTCTATCACTTTCTGTTATTTCCCTATACTATGTGAGTTCTTAGCAATTGGATAGAAGCATTCACTTTGTTATTTTCTAAGACATTCTCTTTCTCTGGGCCGTACGAGATGCTAGCGCGCTGCGCTGTCATCCGTTTTCTGCGCTGATGTCCTTTGGCCGAGAGCTTGATAGTCTGTCCAGAAAATCTTTGTGACCTGCTCTTTCGGATTCTAAAACTCTCGTTGCTGTTCCATTGAGGTCGTATAGGGCAGTTTGCCCTGCGAAGCTCTCTGAACGAAGAGAACTCGTGAGCAACAAATCCCCCTATATTACACTTACTCATTTTTGTTGTCTATCATTCAAATCATGCTGGTTGAGGAAGAACTTGAGGTTGTTATGATCCATTGTCACCACAAACTTCCCACAAACCAAATACTGTTGGAATTTGGCAAGGGCATGCATGATAGCCAACATTTGTTTGTGATAAATGGAGAAGACTTTCTCTGAATCCGTGAGCTTCCTACTCTCATATGCTATGGGATACTTATTTTGCATCAAAATTGCCCCAATGCCCTCTCCTGAAGCATCACACTCAAATACAAAAGGGGATGAGAAATTTGGAATGGCCAAAACAAGGCATGGACTCATTACCTCCTTCAGCTTATCAAAAGCTGCTGTGCTGTAGGACTCCAAGAGAATGCTCCTTTCTTTATCAAGTTGGTTAATGGAGCTGCAAGTTGTGAGAAGCCCCTCACAAATCTCTTGTAATAACTGCATAGGCCCACAAATCCTCTCAACTGTGACAAGTTCTTGGGTCTAGGCCTAGCCTGGATTGCTTTGATCTTCTCCTCATCAACACTAACCCCTTGAGCACTAATCTTATGCCCCAAGTATAGGATTTCAGCCATCCCAAACTCACATTTCGACATCTTGGCATAAAAGGAATGACGCTCAAGTATATCAATCACCTCTTCTATATGCTTCAAGTGATCCTCCCATGTCCTGCTATAAATCAAGATGTCGTCAAAGAAAACCAAAACAAATTTCCTCAACTGGAGAATGAATACCTAATTCATGCATGACAGGAAAGTAGTGGGGGAATTGGTCAACCCAAATGGCATCACCAATAACTCATAGTGCCCATGGTGACACCTGAAAGCTGTCTTATGCACATCCTTCTCCCTCACTCTAATCTGGTGATACCCTGAACGCAAGTCAATCTTGGAGAAGTACACTGCACCATGGAGCTCATCTATCAATTCATCGATCTTGGGAATAGGATAGCGGTTCTTGATTGTCTTCTTGTTGAGTGCTCTATAATCGATATGCATCCTCAACGTCCCATCCTTCTTCTTAACCAACATTACAGATGAAGCACAAGGTCTAGAACTTGGTCGAATGTGCCCCATGTCCAACAACTCCTTAATTGCCTTCTCAATTTCCTCTTTGTACATCCTAGGATGTCGATAAGGAGTGGTGATGACGAACTTGACTCCTTCCTCAAGCTCAATCACGTGCTGAAATCCTCTGTCAGGTGGCAATCTGGAAGGGATCTCTTAGAATACCTTGCAGTTCTTGTCTAGAATGGACTGGATGTCAATGGGGTAGGTTCCTCCTTCCTTTGTAGGTCGAGTATCTATGATCAATCATTCTGCTGCCCAAGCCACTTCATCTCTCCGGAACGATCGCTCCATTCTTTTAGCTGAAACTACCATTGGGCCATTCCTGGAAAGGCCTCGAAGGACAACCTCTTTCCCATCATGTTTGAACTTCAACTCGATGGTTTGGTAGCTGGTGGTATACTCCCCAAGTGAATGTAGCCATTGTACCCCCAAAATCACATCCGTATCACCAATGTCAACAACATAGAAATCATCTCTCACCTTGTGTCCTCCTGGGATCAGCTCCATCTGTTGAATTCAACTAGTGCAAGAAAGGATGTTACCACTTGCAGCTGAAACATCAAATTTGTTACACCCCAAATTGTGAAGTTATTATTTACTATTACTACATAGGGTAAATGAAAATGTAATGTGAATTCTGGAGATGAATTAATGATGCTTATACCTTGTTATCAATATGAATGCTATCTCATTTGATGTTGCTTCATTTGATGTTATCTCAATTGATGTTATTCATGGTGAAATACTGCATAAGTGAGAATAGATGGTTATTGAATTATTGTTATTCTAACTTTGAAGATGTTTATATATGCTGCTTATTGTTGTGAACAATTGACTGCCAAGGCATGTGCTAGTGGTTGCAGGTAAATGTCCATTTCTCCAGGGGGAGGGGAAGTATCACTCAGGAGAAGATCTTGGTCAAGTAACTGGTAAAAGTAAACTATCTGAGCATAAACACACACCACATTAGAGTGTTTGAACTGAGTTAGTTTGAGGGTTATAAGTAAGCCATCCTTAGCCGATATGTTTGCATTAGGAGTCTTGTTTACTTTTGCTTGTATGGGTGATGTTATCTATTTGAGCTTGTGAGTTCCTCCCTTATGACTCTATGCTTGATTGATGAGTGTTTATATATACGAGCATATACATATGTACACGTGAGCATTCATGCTTGGAAATAATGTATATATGTGTATATATAAATATATAACATCTCTGTGTGTTGGTCTACCAAAATAATGGTTTTTACTTGATTATCGAATAAGTTATGGCTTTGCATGATATGGGTATTTCGTGCTTGGATATATATATATATACACACACACACACACATAAGCATTTATGCTTGAATAGAGGAGTGTATTTATGTATGTAAATATTATTGTTGCTATTATATGAATGTTTACTCATTTGAATTCATTTGAACATCAAATAAACGTATTTGGTTACCATGGAATAAATATATAATATATATATTTAAATATATATATGTACGCATATATATAGTGTAATAACGTTAAAGCTATTTATGAACATATATATATATATATATATGTATATATGTACTTGTATATAAACAAATATATATTTATATATAAAAATGATAATTAAATAAAAAGTCAAATTGTAAATATGAGCAATGCCAAGCGTATATATATATATTGGCTGAATATATATACATACGCATATAAATACGATTGAGCATATAGGGAATAATGGAGGCCGATTGCATACAACGTATGCAAGCATTTAAAGGCTCAATATAAAGTATAGCGGCCAAGGTTGAAAAGCAAACTTTATACAATATATATAGAGCAGCCTTTAGAGTCGATGTGGTTGAGTTTCAAGGCGTCGAATGTTGCTAAAGCACATGAACTGAATGCCAACGTGGAGTAAGACTCGGTCAAACATGTAGGTCGCTACCTTAGTGAAAGGCATTGTATTATGTCATGGAAGCTGATATATCGAAGACTTCTTTAGACGTCAAATGTCCATGACTAAATATATATTTTAAACATTAGAAATTGTATTATTTCTGATTGCTTAAAAGAGTCAATTTGATGAAGACTTCTATTCCCGTATTTAAACTTTGGCTTAAATATGCCGATATAGTTAATATCGAACTTTGAATCATACATAGCTCTGTGGAAAATTGCGCAACACCTGCTAAGGAATATGCAGGGATAAATCAATGAAATGCATCTTAATCTTTATGGCTTTGACCAAGTCGATATCTGAAGCTTGACTAAATCCAACACAGTTAATGATTTTAATTGACTCAACCCAGAAAATAGTTGATACTCATTATGTGTTAATAAAATGAAATTGACTTCTTCTCAGCATATGAAAATCCCGCCATCTCACAAATTTGGCACCACCTTTGTTACCATTTTCCTGTAGGTGTTGATTTGGCAGAAAATTACGAATTTCCCCATATGCATTTGAAATAGTCTTCTTGGATGCTGGCAATTGGGAAGTCGATTTATCATGTTTATTGCTGAGTACAGGCTTGAGTTGGCACCACCTCCAAGTTGAATAATTCAAAATAGGAGTGGTGTCGATTCACATGCCATGACTGTAGGGAGTTTGGAGGCTGGCTTGTAATGACCCCTTTTTAAGGGAAACACTTAAAGCTAAAACTTGCACTTAAAGTGCTCCTCAAAGAGACATTAGCGGTGTTAGAGATTAATGAATTTAGGTAAGAAGATATAAACTTGTGAAGGGTCATCTATTTCCTCTTCTTCATGGAATTCTTTGCCCAAAATACACAAATATATATATGTATTTACTCCATACTAAGCACTATAGGACTTATCTATATATATATAAACAATTACTACACACATCTACTAATTGTTAATGCCTTCACTCTCAATATCTTATTTAATTGTCTTTAAAATGACTTTAAGACATCCTCTAGTTACTAGGTGCTAGGAACAAAGACACTCGCCTCATGACTTTGATCCATGTTACCTCATTGAATATAATATATACATTTGTTTGCATAATCACTATCAATTTGGTTTACAATACTTCATCTAACCTAGCATTTTGTATACTTATTACATTTATGTATCATATATTATTACCCATTAGAATGTGATTATACAATGCCTATACTTATATATCATTCTTGTTATTTATGTATTACCTTTTTTATTCATAGTCATTTCTTACCTCACTTATCAAGCTACGGGTAGGTGTCTTTCCCTCCAGCCACGATCCTTTGGGTCTTGGTGACCAAATGTCCTTGGAACGGTTTGTTGGGTTTGGAGGTTACTCCCTCCTTGTTTCCCATATGTAGATAGACGTCTCTATCCCGAGCCATCGATGGTGTTAATTGTTCTTTCCCTTTTGGTTCCGTCTCCAGATTCTCCTGCTATGAATGGTAATTGTTGCTTATACCTTAAGTACTTACAAACGCTATACTACATTCCGTTGCTCCAGAGGAACTAGTGTAGCTAATCATAATATGGGGTTCCACGTGATTTCCTCTTATTAGGAGATAGCTTCGGCGTTATTGGATGTCGAGAAATCCTGAGCTTTCTTGTTGAGATATGGTGTTGCCATGGAACAAGAGACTTTGAAGTGATGGCAGTTTATGTGCACCTCTGGAACTCGTTATCTCCTTATCGCATTAGTTTTCAATATATATTTAATGCCTAGCAAGCAATAGTCGTAATCCTTTCCAGACCCGATATGCAATACGTGATTTCCCCAGATATGTATTGATAATTATGAGTAGCACCGAAACAGTCTAAAGAACACCTGTATATGAAATTTATTCGATATTTGATAACTCTCAATTAAAATCAACACCTTATGTAATGCGCTGTCCTCTCAGTCAATCTGTAGTCTTCAGACGTCTTCCTTTCTCCAGCGATTGATGATTAACATAAATAATAAAATATCACGGCTACCGAAATGTCTCTTGGAAGAATTTGCTCTGTTTAGAATATAATCTGAATGTTCCTTCAGCGATCCCTTGTTTTCCCCCATTCCGCCTAAGTTCCCTTTTATGTTATTATTTCCCATACTACGATGATTATTATCTATCCTTCTATATCCTCCTTTTATTCCATATCGGGGACTTTATACTCTCCCAAATGAAAAGTCACATGCATCCAGTGGTAATGACCTTTCAAGGTCACTTTAATTGGGGATAAAGCATTAATCGTGGCTTCCCACAATGGTAGGTGAATAAAGCCATAAAATATATTTTTATGATAAATGTTTATAATATTAATTTATTTTATCTAAATATTATTATTAAAATTAAATATTTAATAATTTCAAATTATCTTAAATAATAATAATAATAATTGTTTGCTCAGGCTATATATATATATATACTCATTATTAGTATTATTTGTATTCTATAATAATCATAATTCGTCCAATAATTTATTTTATATTCATAACATTTATGATGATTTTATAATTGTAATATTGTCTTGGACAATTACAATTATGTGATATCACAAGATTAATAATTTTAATTATGCTTCTAAACGACACAAAATCGGGGACATGACATGGCTGTTCTATAAATAGCCGCCCCAACTCTCTTGCAACGCATTATCTTGTGTGTGAATTTATTCATCGTTCTCATTGTTATTTTGTGCATTATCTTATGATTAATTCTACCTTTTTGGAGTAATCATCATTTGCAAACTAACATTCCTATTTCTGTGTGACCATTATTTCCATAGAAGGAGGCGTATCATACCAAAGGAATATGCCCTTTGTTGGTTATTACATCTGAGGTTTACCAGTTTATAATATTTGATTTTTGAGTGAGAAAAGAGTGGATTTTGTGAGGAAGAATTGTCTATTTCTGAAAGGAGAGTGTTTTCAACAAGAGAGGGAGTGTGAATTGATTTGTGAAGCTGAATTGAGCTATAGGAGAAGGCTGCATTGTCATCATTTTGAGAAAAGTGATAACAGGCATGGGATATTCTTCTTCTTAATATTTGCAAGGAGTTATTATGCTGCATGAAATGTATTTTCTGTCTGTGCATAAGAAGTAAATATGTTTGTCTTTTGGGAAAGGGAAATGAAGTATTCTAGCTATTTTATACAATGTTTGTAAGATCTCCATAATAGGAGAATGTTGTTTGTATTAGATATGGCTAAGAGATAGCTTGACACAAGTATTTAACTATACTAGATATGTCGAAGAGATTACCTGACATAGGTATTTTACTATGAACATGAGGTACAACATGGGTGTTTATCATAAGTATTATATAGTAGGTATGATTGAACATGAAAGGCACATATGATGACTTAGCTAAGTTATTGATTTAACTAGGAAAGCTTGTGTTTACTCCTAGGAGAGGTCATCTAGTATGGGAGAGGGTGTAATATACTACATTTAAGTAGATTGTTTTGAAGTTAGGTTATCTAGGATGACAGACTATCCATTGAAGGATATACCTAGCTTGTGTACTTGCTAGTTAAGTAGGTAGATTATATGTTGTAGGTTAGTCTGGGGTGACAGATTGTCCATTGAAGGACAATACCTATGCGTAGCTTGAGATAGCCTTAAGTCAAATTGGCCCTGAGTAGTGTATGTGATAGATGACTTCATTCGAAGTACTGAATGAGAACTCTTTGATCAAAGTAGTGCAATGTACGAGACTCCACTTAAATTGTGTGATGCTTGAGACTACACTGTCAGTTCACCATGATCCAGTATTACATGCTAGTTCGAGATTGTGGGATTACAAGTTCTAGTTATGTAGGACACGACACTATGCTCAGTTGGTTGTCGTTAGCGGTTACTCTACCAATCTCTTCGTCGAAGGGAAGGGCCATCTATCAAATAATAGATGTGCAGGGAACTGCATTATGAGTCTATGGTTGGCGGAAAAGCGCCTGAGCGATACTTCTCCTCCACAACAGGCGACAGAAGAACCAAGATTTGAAAGGGAAGATCCTGGACCGTTTTACAATTATTAGTTCTAAAGCTCATTGGAGCTATGTATGTAAAGGTATGTATTCTTGTTACGTGTACTTGTGAAAGTTATTGTAATGAAGTGGAATCTTTATTGTAATATGATATGGCATCTTGTTCGTACATTTTCAATAAAAGAAGGAAATTTTTTATTATGCTGGTTGGTTACTCTGTTTATTTACTCGCATGGTGTAAATTTGGAAATTTTTACTGCATTGAAGGGTTGGCACATTACAAAATCCCTCGAAGTTTTCTGCCTTCAACCTCATCTTGGCCATGGTCTTCTTATCAATGAAATTATGAGTAGCTCCACTATCTATCTGTTGTACCCAAACCAAATTTTTTGCTTCATCAAGGCATTTTGCATAAAATAGTCTAAACCTTGCTAAAATGATGTAAAATACAGTTTTTGGGCAATATCAAGCATGGAGTTTTGTTAATGTTTTGTTAGTTAAAGATAGTTCCATTGATTAGAACCTGAATTAGAGACTCAGAACGAAGCATTTCACGATGGAGGAGCATTTCACAGCGATACTTATACTTTTTATGGTTATTTCAATGATCAAGGCGAAGTTTTCAGTAGCTAACTTTTGAAAATTTCTTAAAGAAAAACAGAATTGCGCACCTGTAGCCCAGGGGCGCCCTTCTTTTTGAAGGCCTTAATTTTGTGATAAATGCTCATGAATACAGTCAATCTCTTCAGAATTAGTCTGCCTATCTGATGAGCTATCCTGCGAGGCTATCCGAGATTCGTAATTCCGGTTACTGGCGACAGAAGTTGAAGATTCCTAAGTTGCAGTTTGCAGAAGCTTGTCCTTTTCCAGCTTTAGCGCGCCTATAGCTTAGGGGCGCCCTTCTTAATGAGGTGTTGGATCTTGGCATTTTTGATGATTGATATAGTCAATCTCTTCACGACTAGTCTGCTTATTCGACGAGTTATCAAACGCAGTCATCCGAGTCCTAGAGCTCCGACAGTCGACGTCTGAAGATGAGCTTATAAAGAGACTTCACATCTTTGAGCTTCTTTGTTGCGTTTCAGGGCGCTTTTCAAAATGACCCTTGAGATGATCCAGTTTGCTGATAAGGTCTTCCTGACATCAGTTCTACTCTAGTCCAGCTTCGCGTTGCACTAAGTTGCCTGTTAATCCGACATTCTGAAAGATCGTGGCAGAGATTCTACCAGGCACGTAAATAAGCGGACGGACTGGCATAAATTTTCATTGTATTTCTGTAGGCCAGAGGCGCCTAGCCTTTAGGCCTATCAGATGAAGTTGTTTACATTCGAAGTCTTCACGGGATTTGAGCGTAATTACTTTATCTATTCAACGAGCCCAGCCGTCAGCCTTCGGGATTTGGCAAACGCTCGTACGTGCGAGGTCTTTGGCGAAATACTGAAAAACGAAGACAGCTCAGAAAATGGCTAAGTCTGGTCGTCTATTCCATCTTGGGAAAGGCGCCTTTCTTTTTGAGGTCTTAGAAGCAGTTTTCTTGCTTCGTCACCTCCAGAGTCTTCTCTCGTAGATCCTTCTGGCTATGCATCAAGACGGACAGTGCTCGAATCGGGCTACCCTAGCTCCAGATATCAGAGGTCAAAGTAGGGTATCTGGTTGAGAGTTGTACTTTCGTCAAAACGGTGTCAGTGCACCTGTAGCTCAGGGGCGCTTTTACTTTTAAGGCCCTTAATGTAGCTTTCAGATGCCTTGCATATATTCGTTAGATGCGGAACGCAGTGAGCTTGGTTGCCTGTTAGCAGGGTTCACAGTTTGTCGTCAGCAGCCGTTTGAAGCATCAGATGGCAGTTTGGAGAAATGGTGTAAGTCTGGTACCTGTAAATCAATTTAATCAAGGGTGCCTAATTCTTTGAGGTGTTAAATGCTGGATTTTGCAGTGATGACTCCCAGCAGACATTTCTTCCTTGCTCTGCAGGCTTCGCAATGAATTCTCCTATTCAGTCTCAGCATCATTTGGTCACTTAGAAATCAGTGTCAAAGATGGCCAGTTGTAACTTTGTAGTTAGCTACAAAGTAGGAAGTTAATAAAAAGTGCAATATCTTGAGCAAATGGACGCCTATGAGGTCAAATAAAGACTTTTTGAAATTAGTGAAGTTCGTTGGTGAATCCTAAAGCTTCATATGGATTGTCAACTGATGTTAAATAATATTTAATATTTATTCTTGCATTTTTAGCATTAAGTGGTGATTTTCTATTTTTGGTGCCTTTGCTATTGCATAATGATTATTTTTATTATTATTTAAATTTCGGACTTCGAGTCAATCTCAGTTCAATTGAAGGGGGTCCAATCAGAAGCCTTCTATTTTAGTCGAGGTTTTAAATCTTGCAGTCAACATTATGGTGCGATTTTGCTCTATTAATTCAAGCATGGCATCATATTTCATTCACACAGCTTGAGCAAATTCGCAATTCTTCAGAGCAAAGGCGAGTTTCCTTTAGAGTTGGGCGAATTTCTCATCAGCAATCATTGGTGAAGACATCAAAACACTTTCTTTGCAGGTACAAGTCCAAATTAATTAGCAGACTTCATACAAGATGGCAATTTTAGCAGAAACAGAGCACTAAAAACTTCTATCTTCTGTCTTAAATTCTTCTACTTCTTGTCTTAAATTCTTTCGCATGATTGAAAAACTGGCAACTTTTGACAAAACAAATCATCTGGGTTGATTCAGAATAGCTTCCTCGAGAAAACCCATGTGCCAGAATTTTTCAGGAAAATTTACTCCAAAGCATCAGTTCTTGAGTTTCTAATTTTCCCAACTGAAAATTCCTTGCATGGTCGAGTAGAAGCCAGATTTTCGCATTTCTAACGTTCTGGGTTGTCTTAGAATATTTTTATGGACAAAACCCATATCTCAGATTTTTTTGCTGAAAATTACCCTTCGATAGGCTATTTTTAGCCTCAGCAGGTTATTTTTAGTTTTCCAGAAAAGTTGTCAGAATATAGCCGTGTTCACAGTCAACAAGCGAGTTTTTCAGAGTGCAGTACACGCAGACTAAATTCAAGACCAAATCGGTCTTAATTCATGATTTCATCAGAAAAGCTGAGACCGATTTGTATCAAGTGCATTCAGAGGGTTGACAGGCGTATTTCACTCAAATCCATATGGTTGCATGCCTTGTATGGCCGATTGTCTTCCAGACCATCGGTCTTAATTCATGATTTCATCAGAAAAGCTGAGACCGATTTGTATCAAGTGCATTCAGAGGGTTGACAGGCGTAGTCACTCAAATCCATATGGTTGCATGCCTTGTATGGCCGATTGTCTTCCAAAGCTGGTTTAGAGGGTTGACACTGTTGGAATTTTGTGTGTGCAGCAAGTTCATTTGCATTTCTCACAACCAGAGTGTGCACAGTCAAACCTCGTAGTTTCGTCATGCAACACTCTTTCATTAAGGAAAAGCATTAGAGACATCAAGCTGCAGAAGAGATAGTGGCCATCACTTCAGTTACGGAGCCGCCAAAGTTATAATTTAGTGAGGTGCTAGTTTGAGTATGTAAAGTTTTTCAAGATTGCTTAAGTTGCTGATTAGCAGAATTGTCAGTTAAGGCATGTGACGACCTTTAGATGCTGATGCAGTTAACAATCTCGTTGAGGGATTGGTTGCTCGAGATCTCGGCCAGTAGACTTCAGTTCCCACCTCTCAAAATAGACATTACACATAGGAGTTAAACTTGGTGTTATCTTTTCAAGTTAACTCGTTGTCTCATCTCATGCATGTCTATTCTGAGATCAGCTTTATTTACTTGGAGTTGTATTTAGGGTTTCCTTTAACTGATGGTAGTGTTCCAGTTAACATGCTTTCAATAAGGACGTGCATGCTTGCACAATTGTCCATTTTTAGATTAGATGTTTCGGTTAACTGATGGTAGTTTTCCAGTTAACTGTATAGTTTGCTTTATTAGGGTTTTAGCAATAAATCTTGCATGCATTGCAAGACTGTAGTTGACTCAAGGTGATTTTAGGGTTCCCTACACCTTTCGATGTCTATAAATAAGAGCTTTTGCTCATTTGTACATAAATTTTGCACGAGAGAGAAATATATGCTGTGCCTACCTTGCCCTCAATATTGCTCGTTCTGTATCTGTTCATGCGTTTTTGCTGTTATAATGAATTGTTATGCCACATAGGATTTCATGCAATTATAATGGTGAATTCTTTCCTTAGTTAGATAAATCTGTTTTGTGTTCAATAAACTTGTTCAGATTGAGATGATAGTTGTGCCACCTTGCCTTCAAGTAGAGAATCTGTACTTGGTTATCGTGTGATGTGTGTGAATAATAAACTTATTCAGATTGAGCTGATAGATGTGCCACCTTGCCTTCAAGTTGAGAATCTGTATTCAGTTTATCGTATATTGTTGTTCCCAATAAACTTGATTAGATTGAGCTGATAGATGTGCCACCTTGCCTTCAAGTTGAGAATCTATACTTGTTTATCGTCAGATAGTCATCCTTGCTCCATTTCCTCATGCTCTGTTTTCTTGAGGAAACTGGATAGATTTTAAGTAATTAAGCCTAGTTGTAGTTAGTAGTCTGCGAAACCAGAAAATACTGAGTTGCAACGTATAGAGTTTTCTTGAAAGCCTTGTACCTCTACAGCTGAGACAAAAAGACAGGAGATAGTTTAGATTACTTTTCCCTTTACAAGCATCTTTGTCAAGCACAACGAGGGAGCTTCCCCTCCTAATTTGAAGAGCACTCATTGCGTAGTGTGCATAGCTGTCCATACCAACTCTTACTCCAGAGGTGCTAGTTGTTACGCCAACACTATCAATACTGTTACTCTCTGTCCACGAAGAACTCCTCTAACACAGAGAGAATGGTATTGTGGAGCTCTTGAAAGTGCTGCAAGGGTGCCTCCCATAGGTTCACCTTCCATGGTTATCTCTTGCTCCACCTCCTCAGCAACCTTCTCGAACTCCTCTTCTTCAATTTATGCTTCATCATTAGAGACTACCTCGATGTAGTGAATTTGGCCTTTTCCCAAGCATCTATGGCCTTTAGTCCAAGATTCCTTGCAATGATAACACAAACCTCTCCGATGAAGCTCATTCCTAGATGTCTGTTCCACTTGGCCTCGGAGGAAGACCTTAGGTGGATGAGTAGCCTTAGGGAAGGGTTTCCTTTGCTGCCCTGTCGAAGTGCCCTTGGTTATGGGTTTATCCTTCTTGGTAGAGTCTTCAAGGTTTAGGGCCCTTCAAATGGCTTCTTCCAATGATGTTGGCTCCAAAGCCCTTACCAAACATCGGAAAGAATTTGATAGACCTTCAATGAAAAAGAACATAAACCTTTTATCTGACACATCTAGAACCATAACAGCTAGGAATTTTGAAACATAATCATCCATGGTACTGAGCTGCTTTAATCTTGTCAGCTCTTGGAAGTACACCTCTAGATCCCTTCTATTGAACCTTTCCATAAGCTTTTGTGTGAAATCTGCATATGTAGTAACAAGATCAAAGCCTTGAGTCACAATACCATGGTTCCACCATTCATGAGCTGTCCCTTCTAAGTGTAGAATGGTGAATTTGACAGCTTCCTCTTCAGTCATAGGGCTAATAGAGAAGTATGTATCCAACTTTTGCACCCATTCACGTGCAGTAACCTTCCCTGAGCCATCAAATGTAGGGAGTGAGAGTTTGCTGACTTTGTATTGAAGATCTTTATTGACTCGCTACAAACGTTATCTCCCCTCCATTCCAAATCCTTTCCGAGCATTGTTGAATTGCTCAAAGGGGATCGCTGCTTGAGCGTCAACATCCAACTTCATGTAATCTTGCACAATACTACTAAAATCAGGTTGGTTCTGACCTTCTCCTTCATGTGGCACCTCTGTCCTAGGCAAAAACATGGGTTGGGAGGGTCTGAGAGTGGATCCATTTGATGCTCTACTATGATTCCCTCCTCCAGAATGGTCAAAATTTCCTTTGTCTACAACATTCGGTGTTGATTTATTGTTGGTGATTGTGTTTGTAAGGGTTTGCATCATTTGGACCAGCATCTGATTCACTTGCTTCTACTCTTGTAGGAATGATTTAAACTCATCACTAGGATTCACCATCCTTTGCTTACCTCTACCTCCTATTACACTAATTCCTCCCTGAGATGACGCTTCAATCTTCTTCCTCTCTCTCTCGATTGCCCTTATATCTCTTTGGCTTAATTGCATCAACAGATCACCCATGGTTGGCAGAATTGTGGCTTTGATACCACTAAAAGGAGCCTAGTACAAAAATAACATAAATTCTGGAAATTTCCAATGACAGAAAATGAACAGTAACAAATTTATGCTAATCACAAAATCGCACCAGCAACGTGTACAATGATAATAATCCACTAATTTGTAATCGAACCAGATCATTGACAATTGTTCATTAATAACAAATACCAAATTAACATTACATATCGATTGATGACCCCACGATGGATCTTACAACTCAGATGGCTACCCGACTAAGACTCAGATCACATAAACAATTACTCCATATCCTGCTTCGATGATCCAGTAACGTGGTAAGGAGTTCTAGAGCTTCGATCCATTATTTGGCTCAGTGTATAGTGATTTGCGCTACCATATATAAGCTTGCCAAAATGACAATGCCTGTCAATGTCTGCAAGGCCCCAATTTGGTAAATGCCAATGATTGAGTGCGACTAGAAGTAATTTGTTGCTGCTCTTGAAGCCGTGTATTTTCCTTGCGCTGTGAATGGTGATGTCGCTATATGCTTTGCAGCGGATGTTTGCTCCAGCGGGTAAGGAGAGAGGTTGCATAGACAAATCGTTAAATTCGCCCTCCTAAACAACGCCAAACCTGCAATTATGAATATGGTGGATTGGAACAAAGTGGTTGAGGGTCAAACAAGACACAAGCGCTTGGAAGGGTTGATGTCCTTACTAGTTTCATGCGACTTGCAGAGGGTGTTGTCTCTGCCAGTTAGCTAGCCCGTGTCTTATTCGTGATGATGAAGACCAGCAAGGCACCTAGTATAAATACCAAATCGAAATAGGCTCCCAACAGGTCGGCCCACAAGAACATGAAATTCAAATATCAATTATGGGTGCTAAACTCAAAGGAGTCGGCCATAGCACAAATTAAATAATATTATTAATTTAAATTATTATTGTTATTATTTATTATTAATAAAGTGTTTAAAAACACTTTTAATTTTCCCTCCGACTCAACTTAGAGAATCGGGACATGATAGTTTTTCTGGGTTTTTTTTGGGCCTTGGTGGGCAGTATTGCTATTTTTACCTATGAATATTTTTAGCAACTTACTATTTTTATTTACTTTCAATGTGATTTAGTTTGGGCCATTTTGGAGTTTTGACTCACTATTTTTAGCAAGTGCTATTTCAGGCATATGGTCTTGGCCTCTCTCCTTCAGCATTTCAGTGCAGTTGTTGGCAGTTTCAACTATGGCGAGTTCTGATGTTTTTGGCATAATTTCCATTCGCCCATTTCTTAAGTCTTCGAAAAGGTGACTTTGTGACTTAAGTTAAAAGTTCAAATATGATCCCCCGCGTTGTGCTCAATGCCTAGGCATGGCAATTAAAGTTGTTTTTAAAAAAGGGACTTGCATTTCTTAAGGTGGACACCTAGATGAGGGTCGAAGGAAAATTAAATAAAATTAAATATCCTTTTTGGATGTGGGTGTCCCTTTTGGAGGGAAAAAGCTTTCCGAATTTGTGAGCCCTAATTTCTATATAAGATCACCTTGTGCTCTCATTTGGTTCATGCTGATTTGAGATAACAAAGTATTGCCAAAATGTGGATTGAATCCTTTGGGCTTTGAGGACGAAAACTCTCAAGGTGGCTCTAGTTTCGAAGTTGAAAGATACTCACTAGCTGGACTTTGGTGTGGCTTCATTGCAAGAGTCACCATTGGAGCTTTGGGTGAAGGTTTCCAGTTCGTTTTCAGTTATGGATTGTTTTCTAGTAGATATATTTTGGTGTGATAACTGTTCTTGCAGAGCTTTTGGAGTGGATTTATGAAGTTCTATGCTGGCTGGCCGTACCATTTCATACCTAGGCCGTACCATCAGTTTGCTTGTGCTGGTTGGAGGAGTGCATAAAATTTTGTGGTCATTGGTTCATCTTGTTCCTCTTCCTTGGGTGACCTGTTTACCAATTTGCAGATTTTTTTAGGGAGAAATGGAATTTTAAGGGCTGGTCACCCCTCCTAGCAGGCCGTGCAATTGGGGTTTTTGATGTTTGGGCTTTGTGGAGGTTGCTTCCATTTCTAATCTATCCTTGGAGTCTCATTTTGTGGTGCTTTGAACTTCTTATTGCCTAGCAAATAGTTTGCAGTCTTTCTATGGTGTATGACTGGGGTTTCTGATGTTTGGGCTTTGTGGAGGTTTCTGCCACTTCTAATCTGCCCTTGCAGTCTCATTTTATGGTGCTTTGAACTTCTTATTGCCCGGAAAATAGTTTGGAGTCTTTCTATGGTGTTTTGGAGGATATCCTAGGGTGACATGCCATCTTGTAGCCTGCTGTTGGAAGTGTTATCAGATCTGATATCAGACTGCTGCAACAACATATCAGTCCTGAAATATCTTTATTTCCTCATGTTTTGTGATGAATATTTGCTCATATGTTGCAGGGTTAGTTTGTTTGCTTAGTGGGCTTTCTTGTGGGGTTGATTATTTCATGTTTCAATCATATATTGTAGCCACATAGCATATTTTAATTGTTAGTATCATTTATATTGAGCTCACATTGTAATACTGATTTGATAGTACCATTCAGTGATTTTAGCTCTTGTTTGGTTTTGGATACTAACCCCATTGAATAAGTGGCAACTCTATTTTCCATTGAATAAGTGGTGTGGTTTTCATTTCCCTCTGAAGAAGAAGCTACTAGTACTTACCCTACTGCATAAGTGGTCCTTATTGCACTCACCGCTGAAAAGCGGAAGAGTTCTCTATTTTCCAGTTGTAGCCACTGCACAAAGTGGTTTTCTTTCAGTACTGCTCACCCCACTAAACAAGTGGTGTCTTTCCAACATTGCAATGTAAACCTTGCCACCGTATGCTCTCACCTTGCCCACATCGAGATCTAGGTGATCAAAAAGTGGAAGGTAATTGATTATAGTTGATTATCTTGCTTATTATGTTATCATTTGCAATGTAAACCTTGCCACCATATGCTCTCACTTTGCCCACATTGGGATCTGGGTGATCAGAAAGTGGAAGGCAGTATATTTTAGTTGATTATCATTGTTATTTTGCTAACGCTAACAATTGCAAAATAAAAAAATCGGGGTGGATATCACATGCATGGTGTGTTGATTTGGAGTTTTGGTGTATATTTTTCAAGTTGGGTGATTAGATTTGCAAGAAAATTTGGTGATTAGCATTTGGACAGTTTAATTGTTGGATTTTTAGAATTTATTGCTGCTGTTCATCACTTTTTTTGGGTAAATCTAGAGTGCCTTTTGGAATATTCCATCATTCGTGCACCACCTAGGATAGTTTATTTATTTTGTTTAATTTGTTATTGTCTATTTGTATAAGATAGGATATGGTTGCATATTTGGTTACATGGTTGAACCCGTAAGTGCTATTTTAAAGCACACGGTTCATCAATATTTTGCCTATATATTTGCAGACTCTACTAGAGAAATATAATGAGAAAATATTATAATTGATTTTCTCTTATATGGTATCAGAGTGGGCGATTAGGGAGGTGGTAGAGAGAAGTGTGCTGGAATAGAGGCGTAATCATTGTTGAGAATGCTATTGCTATTATTCTGGCAGCAGGAGCTTGAAATCCCCACACATAGGCATCCCATCCGTATTGATATTTCTCCTCAGACGGACAAAACAAAAATATTCAAGCTTTTAGTTTGTGCGCAGGTGTGAGCAGTGTGGAATGAGAGGTGAATACAATGCATCCAAGATTTGGGTTCTGAATGGATCGTTAGAAAATGCGGATCTCAACTTCGTTGAGGTTGTATAGTAAGCCAAGGTTGAGGCTTATTTTGAATCAAGAGGAACACTCCATTTTAGAATGGCGTTGGGTGTCTAAATCTATGCAGACCTTAGTGTTTGATGTGTAAATATCTACAAGCGATCTGAGTGAAAACCCGTGGAAAGTGTAGATGAAAGAGCATGAGTATATTTAGATTTTATGGAACACAATTGTCTCCACATTCTTCTAATAATTGGACACTGACTATAGCTTTGAATTCTGGTAACATCATTTCTCAATCAAGTGAAGCAAACTGTGATCAGCGTTATGTGCAGAAGGTCCACCCATGTATCCAGACAAAGAGGTCCAGGCAGTGGATTGGTCCTAATTTTTTTCAACTCTCCTCAACCATGGAGATTCAAAATCTAGCATTGTCCAATAACATATGAAGGTCGGGTCAAATTGTGCCTATTATATTAGTTGCAAGTTCAATTTTTAAGATTCATGTATGTATGTATATGGTGGCTATCTTCTGCATTGGAGGTGTTGAGGGACTGCAAACCTGTTTGCTTGCTGTAATTTTTGAGATTCTAAGTGTACTCTGATCATAGGTTGATGGCATGGGTATGAATTTTTAGCTATAAACAAGCTGATATTTACATGTTTTTTTAGAGTTATTTTTGTCATACAATCATGTTCAAGTCAAGAATGAGCTATTGTACGATTCCTCTTGAAGTCATTTATTAGGGATGTCTTTATTCAACTCAGTTTTATTTATAAGGTGTTAATTTTGTTCCTATATTATCCTCTCCTCTATGACAAAATGTTGATCTGAGTGACGAGAAATAAGACAAAATAATCTCTATTTCTTTTTCACAAAATGGCAAGAAGTTCCCGAAAATTTGTTCTTCCAGATTCCCATTTGCTATGTGGGAATAATTATTCTGCATGGAAGACCAAACTTAAAACTCAACTTGAGTTTGAAGAAGTTTAGTATGTGGTTAATGGTACCACAACATGACCAACAAATGATGCTGATGCACAAGGAAAATTTGATCAAGCCAATAGGAAGGCTAAATTGATCATAGTGTTCTATGTGTTTGATGAAGTTTAGCCCTTTATCTGAGATTCGTCCACAACCAAAGATGCATGGGACAAGCTCAAGACAGTATATGAGGCAAAGAATCATAATCAAAACTTGAATTTGCAGAGTTAGCTACATAGCTTGAAGATGAAGAATGGAGAACAGTTGGAATCCTTTCTCAAAAGGATTGTTGAGTTGAGAGCTTCCCTACAAGCATTGGGTGAAATAGTTGAAGATGCGGTTTTGGTGCCTATTGTTCTACGGGCACTACCTTCTAAATACAAAGTGTTCATGACAACTTTGAATGTCACAGAACAAACATCCACTTTTGAGAAGTTTGTGAACCTACTTCAGAAAGAAGAATCTCTAAGCCAGGATCATGGTGAGGATGATCATGCAATAACCACACGTCATAAAGGCAATAAGCCTATGAAGCAATTTGGTGGACTTCCCAAATTTGGTAATTCATGTAGATCTCAGATGAAGTGTCCAATATGTGAAAGGATTGGACATAATGTGAAAAATTGTTGGTACAACTCCTTGGCCAAAGGATCATCCAACAAATCACATCCAAAGAAGCCATTTTGAAGTGGCAATACACGATGGGAGTAGAAGAACAAACATAAACATGGCAATGCTGTTGAAGAGGAAGAGTCTCCAAAAGAGGAATACGAGTTTTCAGCCCACACTTCAGAAGATGGTTCACAATCAACCTCAATTTGGTACGTGGATTTAGGTGCTACAAAGCACATGACTGGATAGGAGCGGTTTCTCACATTGAAACCCCATCATGGTAAAGTCTCTCTTGGAGATGATACCATGTCAGAACCCTGGTGGTTCTCTGAATCAAACACTGATTTGTTTTTGTGTTGTTTTTGCAATTTTTCAATTTTTTGTGTTTTTGTGTGATTTTGAGATTTTTACAGGCAAAAGGCAAAATTGCGATTTCTCTAGAAATGCTTAATAAATTCATAAAAAATACATAAATGCATTGAATGTTTCAGATCTTGCTCAAGAACCAAGGCGCATCAATATATTCAACTTCCAGAGCAATTACAATGAAGAATATGGAGCTATAAATGAAATACAATAAATTTATTGAAGAAAAACCTGATTTTCTTTTAATGGTGGCTGTCATAAATGCAGATGGTACGGCTGTATGGAAGATGCAATATCCAGGCACGAAAAACAATGCTGAAGCCCCAGGAAACCTAGGCGCACAAGATCCTGAAGATATAAGCTGAAGGAGATGAAGTATTTCCCTGTAGTGAAGAAGTACGGCCTTGCTGGTACAGGTCTGTACGGCCTTGCTGGTACAGGTCTGTACGGCCTGACAGCAGCAACATTTAATGAAGTACGGTTTCTTGAAAACTGTGCCAACTCTAATGAATGATCTCAGATAAATTCGCCTCAACTGTAGATGAATATCTCTGCTAAAAACTGATGAATCTGTCACTAAATTCAATCTGTAACCCCTGAATGAAGTCACCCAGATGCAAGCTTAAACTGGTATTTCACAGTCTCAGTCTGCCTAATCTCTGAAGAGTTTTCGTTCTTCAGAAACGATGGTCTGCCAGAAACCCTAAGGTTTGCAAACTCCGATGCTCAGAGCAAAAGACAAATTAGAATAACATTTCATAATGGTTCGATTTGTCCTTTCAGAAAATATATACTCCCCCTTTGAGAAATTCGACCCAAGCTCTTTTAATTAATCATTTAAATAAAATTGATTTATTTCACCTCAATACTTAGGAGAAATATTTTAATAATTAAATGGCGCCTCTTTTAAATGAATAATAAATATTCATTAAGTCAATATTTAATACTTAATTATAAAGTATAATTAATACTTTATAACTGGCCAATTTAATTAAATATTTAAATATTTCAATAAAGTGACTTTAATATAAAATCAAATTATTAAATATTTAATAACTCATTAAATACTCCTTATTTCTCCGTCAAATCAACCAATTGCTGACTGGGTCGAATCTGAGCTGAATAACTGCGCCAGGTGCCCTGCCCGAAATAGCAGCTTCCGCCTGACCTAACTTTCTAAAAATAGAAAGTTCCTGAAAAAGCTCTCTGGGTGCGAGGCCCAACTTACAACTGCTGCTGGAGCTACCAAACCTGGATAACTGCCTGCGATGATCCTCTGCACACCCTTCCCTCGGTCGAATTATAGGCTAACTCCTCGACAAGCGTGTCAGCTAAAACGGGGACATGACAGTCCGCCCTCCCTGAAATTGCTTGTCCTCAAGCAATCTCTGCAAATACAGCTGCACTGCACCACCTGGATCCCATGGAAAGTACCGGACAATGTTCCTGCTGGCCACAACGAACTCCTGTAACTCCCTCAACTGATCAGCAAGAATAGGAGACCATTCCCTATTAACCTCAGTGCGGTCCAGCATAGGATCAAGAAACTCAGTAGGAGGCAAGTCAAACGACAAGCAACACTTACCTCCTAACACTGCACGAGATATACTATCATCCATCATATCAAGCACGTGCATACCACTACTGTGCACCTGAAACAAATCGTGTACATGTGGATTAATCATGAAGCTATATGCACTCTGTACCATATACACACTGTGATACTCCTCCGTGAGCTGAATCTGAAACCTAGTGCACTAGTAGGATTCCACACGCTATCATCACTTTCGGCTCAAGACCAGGATCGGTGGAGTTACCCTATCAAACTCAAGAGTGGATTATTAGTATGAATATAACATCATCTCAAACAATGGATTGGTCACAAAGCGGAACCAAACTCTTGGGCTGATCCCAGCTTGACGCCTCAGGAGCCGAGGGTCTTGAGTATAACCAAGCACAGTACGCCCAAATCCTCCTCTACATTCTCGCTCTTCCCACTAGAGAGATAGAGCGAGCAACCATGCATAATGCCCTCAACACATATTTCTTGCCCTTTGTACCTCAAATCTCATCTCCATTTTAGGCAAGTTGAGGTGGTACCTTGATCCTGCCATCTCATACCAACATAAATCCATCCCTCTAAATTGACCATAAGAAATCTGCCTGCAACTCATAATCATTCAGCATGAGAGTGAGATTACAAATCCGTCGAGTGCAAGTGAGTGTATATCCATCTGCCACCCGAACTCTGAATCCATCGAAATCCTCTGTCTGGAGTCTACATCTGTTGACGAAGCTCTCATCGATGAAATTGTGTGTGGCTCCAGTGTCGAGCATAGCAATACATCGCTGTCCTTCCACTAATCCCCTAAACCTGAATGAGTCATCCCGTACACTAGCAGATAACACCAACGGGGATAAGTTGGCATCAGGCCCAAACTCCATAGAGGCATTCGGTCTGCACGTGTTGCGAAACAACTGGCTGATGCGGAATCATGGGTCCGTCATCTTCATAGTAAACCCACATGGCGCGGTTGGCTCTGCCCTTCGGTCTCAAAGGACAATCATGCTCCTTGTTGTAGGGTTCTTTGCACCAATAACAAAGTTGTTTCTTCCTCAATTCATTACGAGTTGCATCATCAATTCTTGCAGCTGCTTTCCTTTTTGGTTCTGCAACTGGTGTATGACTCTCCTCAACAGGCAAGCTGTTTGTTTTAGGCTGAAATTGTTTCTTCGGAGCAGCAAGCTCCATACTCCTTGCCTTCCGCATCGCCTCCTGAAGAGTAGGAGGATCGAATGCCTTGACCCAACCTCTCATAGGCTCTGTCAAACCCTCGACGAAGAGTATGATAAAGTCTCCCTCTCGAGGAAATCCACATCACCATAGCCCTCTCTGAAACTTCGCCAATGTATGAGTCAAGCTACATGCATAGAAATTTGAGCCAACTCTGAAATACAGTTCTGGATCCTTCTTATCGAATCTCTCTATCAGTCTGCTGGTGAACTCCTGATAGGTATTGACCGCATGATGGCCTAACGTATACATGCCATGGTGCCACCAATCATGCGCTACTCCGTCCATATGTAAAGTGGCAAATTTAATTGCCTCATCCTCCTGCATAGGTCTAAGTAATGAATAGTTGTCCGTTGGACCCATGACCTAGGCGGAGAGTAATCTTCCGGACGAGTCAAAATACGGCGGTGTAATCTTGCTCCGCGGTATCTGTAAATCTCTATTCACCTGCGGCTGCTGCTGCTGATGCTGTGGGGGTCTACGATCAAATCTACCTCCTCCTCGGGGTTTATAGACATCTATAAACTCGTGAAATGTAAGTGCCTGCCGGATCTCAGGCGCTAAAGACATGTACTCGCCATGAAATCTCGTCAAGTCTGCCACCGACATGCCGTTCTGTGGCTGGAAGTCCTGGTGATGCACCTGATGCTCTGCTCCTGGAGTCTGAGGTGGAGTATCTCTGGGTAAGAAAGTAGGCTGACCTGGCCTACGCTCCTGATAGATCGGTGTAATGAGCCTAGCCTAAGCTGACTCAAAAACTCTTCTCTGTTCTTTTGAAATTTTGTCAAACAGTTCTTTTGCAAACTTTCAGCTTGCTGGTCTGAGTTATCAGTCTGACATAAATGCTTGTAGTCGATGACAAATGCATAGAAATGCTTACAAATGATTTCTATAGTGTCTAAGCTATAATCTTAATGCATAAATGACTTATTTTCATCCTTTACCATGCTCATAAATGATTTCTATATGCAAAATTTCCACCTACAGCCAATTGACTTTTTGACAAACAATTGGCATGCATACTAAAATCTGAATTTGAGTAATATGGAAATGCTTATTGAAAACTTATTAACAACCAGCAACCTGTATCTCCAATTTACAATATTAAGACTCAATACAATGCTCATTAAAGCCAAGACTCTTGGCAATTATATCGACTTCTCCAAATTATAATAATGCTGGTAAATGCATTCATCTACAGCTGCAAACTAACATAATCTATGCAAATATGATTCTAATCTCATACTTTGATTGAAACTACAAAGCTTGAAGGCTGTCTAGGACAGCGTAAGACTTCTACAGCATGACTGACCTTAACAATGCAAGACTAAAACAAACAAGGAACCTGATGGTATGCTGACAGCAGACTTCAACTGGTCTGATGCAAATCAGAATTATACTGTAGCGCGGGTACTGTTCCCGAGGTACTGTAGCGAATCAGCAATAAATATATTCTACATCGAACCCTTGCAAATCTGGATTATACTGTAGCGGCACTGTAGCTTTTACTGTTCACGCGTACTGTAGCACGACACTGTTCACGTGCACTGTAGCGTTTACTGTAGCAGCAAATAAAAGCTTGAAATCTGTTTGATAATGGCTGCCAATGATAAATACCTTAGGTCTGCAATAGATTAAACTTTCAACGCTCAAACCCTCAATAAAATTCTTCAAATTTAAGCACAAGTATGGCTCCTGAATGAAGCCACTCTGATAGCACTCTTCAGCTGATCTCTCACAACCTCAGATTGCTGCGCATCGAAGAGTTTTCGTTCTCCAATGGCTGGTAATCTGTAGAAACCCTTGTTTCTCACAAACTCCAAAGCTCTCAATAAAAGACAAAGTTGAATAATCATATCATAATGGTTCGATTTGTCTTTAGCTGTGAATATATAGCTCTCTTGAAAAATTCGACCAAACCCTTCTTTTTAATAATCATTTAAATAAATGATTTAATTTACCTGTTTGGACTTAGGAGAAATAATTAATTAAATGGCGCCCAAATAAATGAATAAATAATTATTCATTATAATCAACTTCTTCACTTTATTATAAAGTATTAAAAATACTTTATAATATACCATTTAATTATTAATAGTTAAATACATTAATAAAGTGACTTTAATATAAAGTCAAAATATTAATTATTTAATAAATCGTTAAATACTCCGTTATTTCTCCATCTGACCAACAAATTGATGTACGGGGTCGAATTTGAGCTGACCAGCTGAACCAGGTGCCCTGCTAAAAATAGCAGCTTTCGCCCGTTAGACTTTCTAAAAATAGAAAGTTTATGAAAAACCACTCTGAAGGACTCTGCGAAGGCCCAACCTGAAACAACTGCAACAATGAAGCTCCTGAATGCCGGGTAACTGCCTCGAATGATCCTCTACACACCACTGTCAGCCTACGAGGATCAGAATGATAGGCTCACTCCTCGACAAGCAATGTCAGCTAAAACGGGGACATTATAGTCCGCCCTCCCTGAAATTGCTTGTCCCCAAGCAATCTCCACTGTAAAGAAACTCAAGACCTCGGGAGGCCCAAAAGAAGAACTGTGAAATATCCCACACATCTCTAACAGACTCCTGTAGCACCAGCATAAACATAGTTGCACAAAATATTCCTGGATCCCAAACCCGAAATGGAAGTCTGCCATGCCTAATACCCTTTGACTTCCTCTGCGCTACTCTGATCTCAACTTCATCGTGCCAGAAGTGGTGAAGCAATCCACTGGGACCCATCCAAAACACAATACCAATCCTGTCGCCACCTGGATCCCAATATAAACGGTACTCGCATCCATCCATCAAAATGAAGTAAGGATATCGGAAAGCATCCGCAACACAACATCTCTCAACAGTCCCTCTGAAACTCCCAGGGATGTGATTACTAACCAAACCATCATGTCCACTGCCACTACCACCTCCATGAAACCCAGAAGTAGCAAACTCTGTCAGGTACACACTAGCATGATGGAAATCCAACCTCTGATCCTGCAAGTAATCCCCTGCAAACAACTCAGTCGGGAACTTGCAGCCTCTAGTCTCACCTTCTGAAGATAGTAACTCTGAACACAAAAATGATTTGCTTCTCTTGACTGCGCAAAGAGAATCATCATGCACACAAGAGTTGTGCATCGAATAAGAATCATGTACATGTGGATCAAAGACAAAACTGTAAGCACTCCTCACCGTGTACACACTGTAAAA